>JANHGL010014446.1:0-56869 GCA_024611195.1 Ceyx melanurus
GCCCGCGCGGTCCCCTCGGCCGTGCAGGAGCCGGGTGGCGCGGCCGGCCAAGAGCCCGCTCGGTGTCCGCTTTCTCTCCGGGCAGGGGCTTGGCCGTGCTGGGCGGTGGGTCGCATCCCGCAGCGGTGTATCCCGGAGCTGTTGGCGTTGGTCGGAAAGCGGGAGGTGGGCTCCCGCTCCCCCCTAGCTGCTCCTTGGTCATCCGCCGGCGTCTGGCGCTGGGCTTTAAACACTGCAAGGTTGAATATGTTAAATAACACTGGGTTAAAGATGTTAAGTAATACTGGGTTAAATATGTTAAATAATGCTGGGCTAAACAAGTGGTTTAGGGCTGTGCTGGGTGCCTTTCAGAGCAGCATAATGTACCATAAGCAGGAAATTTAAACTGAGCCTCCAGAAATCTGGTCAGGATCCTGTGGTCTGTTACTGGGTTGCAGTGATGAAGTAGGGTCCTGTAATCTGTTAATGAGTTGTGATGATGAAGTAGCGTCCTGCACTCTGTTACTGGGTTGAACTGATGAAGCGGGGTCCTGTGGTCTGTTACTGGTTTCTGGTGATGAAGTAGGATCCTGTGATCTGTTGAGTTGCAGTGATGAAGTGGGGTCCCATGATCTGTTCCTGCGTTGCAGTGGTGAAATGTGCCCATCAGCGAGCAGCTGGACAGCGGAGAAGAGCCTCTGGTTTCAGAGGTGATGGCAGTCACCTGATGTTTGACTGCAGCTCTCCCATGGGACCAATGTCTGATGGGACTTGAACATCAGGAGTAATTGGTGTTGAAAGCAGGGTGCTCTAATGTAGTGGGTTTAGATGACATGGATGGTGAGCTGTGTGTTAAGAGGAAATAATCTGGACTTACTTTTAGACAGCAGCTGCCAAATATTGCTGTAGTATTTATGAAAAGTAATTTTTAAGAAATAAGAGCTTGCGATGGCTCCCTAGAAAACAATCCTCAAGAAATCCTAGGCTCCAGGGGGGAGGAGGCAGCAGTCTGCTCTCTGATGTGCTCATTCACTGCCTGCATGCTGGTGAGGGATGCTGGGTGGACACCAAAGCTTTTTTAAACTTCAGTTCTTTGACCCTGATTCAGAAAATCCCAAATTCAGGTGGTCATTCTGACACAGTGGAATCACAGAGACAGGGCTGGTGAGGTGCAGTGGGTGACTGATGCCTGGTGGTGTCAATAGCAAGGCTTTAGTGAGTACCATGGGTTTTTTTGCTTAGTGAGAGCAACAAATTGTAGTGTTACAGGTGATAAGTTATTATAAGGGTAGTAACACTAATTCATATGTCTGTAAAAATGCACCCCCATGTGCAGTAAAGATCTGGTCCTTCAAATACTACAACTTTTATTAGTGTAGCTCTTTGTGATGCTGTAGTATTCGTCACACCAATGGCAGCTGCTGGTGGTAGTAAATTGTGTCTGATTGAATACTCACTGATGTTTAGAAGGTGTCACCCAGGAGCTCTGTGTCATTTATAGGTTTATAAAAGGACAAATGCAAGGTCTGCCTAGAAGCTGAAGTATCTGTTGCAACATTTAACACTTACTGGGGATTTTTGTGTCATATTTCTCATTCCATTTTAGTTTTCCTTTTAGGTGGTGTAGCTACAAAGTGTGGATTTTGGTTTGAAATAGTTTACTTGGTAGTAGACAAAAATGTAAAACTGTAATTGAATTCAGCTGTCGGGAGCAGGTTGCCTCAGGAGGAATGTTTAATTCCTCAGCAGGTGCAGGTCTGCTGTGCCCAGGTAGTTCTGTGTCTTTTCTTGGCAGTTTCCTTTATGTCAGCACAGGGGAGCAGCTGATATTCTTCAGCAGCACGTGTGTATTACCTGGCTTTGGAAAGTCTCTTTTTCTTACCTAAAGTGACTTTCCTTGATGTGTGGGTTGCTCTGTGTATCCAGTAGAATAGGAGCTGTCCATGTCACCTGACCAATGCAGTTTAAACCCCTTTGTTGCAGTACTTCAGGGAAACTTGCTTGTGGAGCAGTGAAGCTCTCTCTTACATATGTTTATATGGGATAAATATTGGGATATTTATAATGGGATACTGTTTCTTTGGAGGAGACTTCAGGGTAAGTGGATGGGCACTCACAGCAGTTTCAGTCTGAATGTGGCTTGTCTGTAGTTCAGACAGTCTCTGCAGATGCTGACTGAGCTTAGGATTTTCTCTAGTCTTTCTCCAGTGTAGACATGACCTTTTGCTTAGGGCAATATTCTGTGTACGCTTTTTCTGCCTTGTTGTGAGAAGACAGCAGGTAAGGTAAAAAATGACCAGATAGAAAAGATTGTTGTTAGTTTGCATTACTGTCCTGTGCTTATCTGGTTGAAGCAAACCAGATATGAAGAGCAGCACCTGGAACATCGTATCTGACTTGTGCATGTAACTAATCTGAAAAATGAGAAGTTAAAGCTTTCTCCTTGGAGCTGCATATTTCCTGGGCTGTGCAGACCCAGGTAGCCTGTAACCAGACTGGGACTGCAGTGCAGCAAGCCTGCCAGTAACACTTCACACATCGTCCTTTTGTGAGGGAGTCCAGAGCAGTGAGCCAGCTCATCTCTGCAGGCTGTGAGTGCCAAAGGACTCTGGTACAGCAGGAGTGAGGGGCAAGGTGTGATTGACAAGGTGCAATGAGGTACTGGCTCTTATTCTGCAGGAGCATGGCATGTTAACTCATTTTACCTGCTGCTGGCTGTCCCTCCAGGTGTGGGGGTCCTTCTGGAGACTGCAAAGAGATTTATCAGGCTTATAGCTGCAGGTCTCTTCATCCAATGAGGTTACAAGGTGACCATACACAACTGGTGCTGTTACAGGAGAAGGAGGAAAAAAAGGAGAGAATAGGGATGGAAGGTAAGGAAATGAGAAGGAAGGCTACAGCAGCAGAGTTTTAAACTGCAAAAGATAGCTGTAATAGCAAGTGAAACAAGAACACAGAAAACTCAGAGGTGATACTCTTGGACAAGGGAGGAATGTTGCCTGGGAGGAGTTGCAAGGCCCCTGTTGATGTTTTTGCTGCTAGGCTGGTGGGAGATGGCATGTTTGTGAAGTTCAGCAATAATGAACTGACAGGGGCGACCAATCTTAAACGTGGTGCAGCATTGCAGAAGGTAAAACAGATGGGCTGAAGCTGAAACACTGAGCGGGTGAAGGTAGTGTGAAGTCCTGTGATTTTAAAAATGCAAGCTAGATAATGAGGCATATATGTTCCTAGTGGGAAGGAAGCAGTACCATGGCTTAGGTAGAGAGGCCTATAGCAGGGGATGAAGGGAGATAGGAGTGTGCTGTACATCTTCTCAATGACTCCTTGAATTACTGATGTCCAGTATAGCAAGAATAGGTAAGTGATATACTGTGTATTGCAGTCAGTGCAATTTCCAAGGGTAACAAAATTGATGTTCACACACAGACATTGTATTATTTTTATGAAAGAGAGATCCCTTGTGCTTGCAAATATGACAGTGAGCAAAGCAAGGAATGCTGAGTTTGCCAGCTCAGGAGTTCTTTCCTCCATTTCAAAAGCTTTAATGTACAGCATCTTTGAGCCTGCAGGTTTTTCCAGTTTTCTCAAGCAGCAGCGTAGGTTTTGTTTAGGCTAACTCTTAACATCACAAACGTGGATCATGACAGTCATGATTTTAATTCCAGGCCCTTTTGGGATAGAGGTGATGATTTTTTGGTCCCGGTTTTATTAATGCACTATTTTAATGTATGCTCTGTGTATATTCTCTATTTGGTTTAGACACCTGATTAGGTGTAGTATTTGGATTTCAGATGTAAATGTCTTCATACCTGTATCTTCACTACCCCTATATGGTAGGGAAGAAGTGTAGGCTACAAGTGGGGAATAAAGTTTGGAGCAATTGAGTGACTTGCTCATACTGGTGAGGGCAGGCTGTAGTAGAAGCAGGTGAGAGCCAAATCTTGGTTTAGACCATCTTGAGTGAAGGGTGATAGTTAAAGTGCTCTGGAAGAAAATGTTAAAAATACGTTTTTTGACTAGGATGGTACCACCTTCTTCTTGTGATTGAGGTTTGATAGCTGCATCTCTTTTCTGCTTCTCTGGAAAATATGTTCCTTGTGCAACGAAAGCAGTTTAGTTTATAAAATTGATGCTAAAAATACCAGTTGAAGAGACAAATGTTAAATATTGCCTCTATTTTTCTTTAAGTTGACACAGGGCAAATTAAGAGTTTAAATTCCCTTAATCCAGGGTCTTGCTGTTTTAAGTCCTGAGTCAGCACCAGAACTGCAGAGCTGTCTAGAGGGCTGGGCCAGCTTCTCCCGTTTTCTCTCTCCAGGCTGTGTGCTCAGGGAACAGCAGCACTGTGGGGAAGCACAGCACCCATTTTTCATCTGTTTTCCAGTGCAGTCCTTTCTGCAAGATTGCTCTTTCCTTCCTATCCTTACTCCAGATGGGTGGCAATGCCACAAAGCTGGTTTGTATGTTCACAAAGTTTGTCTTTTATGTTTTTCTTTGAAGTAGCTCATGTGCATTTAGTCTACTAAGAAAGTGTAAGACTGAAGTGACAGAATTTCACTGTTGCCTTTGCAGCTCTGACAGTTCAAAAGTTACTCTAATGTATTTGGCAGTGGTTCATACTTAATGACAATTTGACAAAGTACCTACCACTTCTGATCAAAACCTTATTAAGATAATTAACTTTGTGGTCAGATCCCAGTCTGTCCTGAGTCTCTGTTGCCCCTGGGACCTGTGGCTTGCTCCCAGGTGTTGCCCCACGTTTGTCACTCATCTGTAGTGTTGATGTACCTTGGACAGTAACTGCATTCTTTTGTCTTCTTTCCTGCAGCTGAGAGGCCTTGGAAGTGCAATAGCTTCTCAGATAATTCAGACTCTTAGGTCAGTTTTTATTGCATTATGATTTATTTATACAGTACATATCCATTAGTTAAACAGAATTGATGTAGACATTCACCAGGAAGCTGTTGCCATCTGTCCTGAGAAATTGTGTACACAAACATCAGGATAGGAAAACCCCATGGTTTTCCTTGAGAAAATGTGGCTTTATTTTCCTTACGGTTCTACTAGTGGAATTCCTCTGGCACTGCTGGAGTTGCTCTTGTTTACAGTGATGTAAATGAGAGGAGAGCTGGGGCGTTTGTGGCTTCTGGCTGCTTCTCTTTTGAGCCTGTCACTCTCAGCCCCATCCAGGCCCTGAGGACTAAGTTTCTAGATCTGACTGAAGTCCTTGAGGTTATTTCCATCTCCCCCTGCTCTCCTTAGGGAGAACTTTCCTCTTACATATTCATACTGTTCTTCAAATGTATTCTTCAGAAATGCATGGCTTCAATTAAATATTCCCTTTTAACAAGAATGCTAAGAGTATGGGTTTGCTGTGATCTATTTTTACTGAGGTCTTGTTCATGTATCGCCTCTTCAAAATAATAAGTGCATTTAAAAAAAATTATACATTTTGATTCATCAAAATGGTTAATGATGTAAAACAGTTCTCTACACTATGACTAGAAAGCAGCATTGTAATATAGCCACTTATTCCCATCATTTATAGAAAAATATTATAACAGGGTTACCATCCAGTTTTGTGTTCGTTCTTTCCCCCTTTCCAAGGCAGGTGATCCACGCTGTCACAGTTTAGGGTCAGGGAAGACCTGTAGACCTACAACAGACACTCTCTGTTAACCCCCCTCCCTCCCCAAAGGGAAAGAGAGAGGGAATAAGGGAGAGAGACTCAGTGATTAGAAAAGGAAACTAGAAGAGCTTGAATGAAAATTAAAATAATAATAAATCTAATATATACAAATACATACAAAAAATTACCGAGCCCGACTCCCCTGATGGCAATGGTGTCACTGTCACCACTGGTGCTGTGGAGCAGGCACTGGGAGAGTCCCAGACTGGGCTCTGCACAGCAGAGGGGAGCTGTATTCAGGAGCTGGATTCTGTTACAGGATTCAGGAACACACAGATTGGACTCAGAGGCAGAATGGACAGAGTCCTCCTCAGATGTAAGGAAGCCAGAAGAGGACCTGAGCAAAGTGGGTAAAGAGGGACAAGACCCTCCAGATCCTTCAGCTTTATATCAAATATAATGTATATGAGATGGATACCTTATTGGTCAGTCTGGGGCCACCTGTCCTGTCTGCTCCTCCCTGCAGGTGCAGCCTTTCACTTCCTGCACCCCCCAGTGTGGTGCACAAGGTCCAGCAGTGGCCATGGTCTGCACCCCAACCCTTGGTGCTGACTCTACACATGGGGTGTTAAACTGCCAGAGCAGACACTGTCTGTGAAAGCAGGCTGCTAACTTCAGACAGGGCAGTTAGTTAGAACTGAGCTGAAAAGTAAAATCACTGAACAGAATCAGTTCTGTTCTCACTCAGACCAGGACACAAGCCTGTGCATTTAGCCTTGGAAAACACAAATTGTTTCAAGCCTTGTGATTTTTAAAGATTATTTTAAATAGATTTTAATATAATTCACATTCAGATTTATGCCATTCTTCTACAGTATGGGAACTGAAACTGTGGAAATTGCATGGCTTGAGCAGCCAAAGGTTTCAGAGGAATCTGAGATGTTTGTGACCTCTTGCTAACAGCAAACACATGGCTGCTAATGTGGAACTTAGTGATCCTTAATTTGGCCTGAATTTCCAGAAGGAAAATGAAAAATTCTGTGCTTACTCTAATCCTGTTCCCTGCTCCTGGGGTGGCTGGCAGAGGGCTAGGAGTGCTGGCTTTGCCCTGTGACATTTGATGTGAGTCACTGGGTGTCCTGGCAGTTCCATATATCATCCTTCCCTATGGCTTTTGCCTTTTTAACCCGCAAGGGGTAATTTCTGATCTGAGTTTTTGGTTGGGGTTGCATTTGTTTTGTAGGTATGTTTGTATTTTTGTAATGGTGTGTGGAGTCCCCAAAATACTCCAGTGGAAGTCCAACGCTCTGTAGAAAATGTAAGCCTGCTAATAATAGTCTTGCTTTTTTTAGCTGCCTTTCAGAGACCTGTTCAAAATGTCCCATTGACCGTCAGGGGTTTTGTAAACCAGGGGTTGGAACCTACTGTGCTGATGGATATCTGGCTGAATCTGCAGGAGATGGCCAAAAATTGTTTGTTCCACTCCTGCTGATTAGATAAAGCCTTTTACTCCTTGCAGGCATCACTAGGAAAAAAAAACCCCAACAAACTGATATTTTCTTATTATCCCTACTAGAACTTGTTTTGGCAAGTTTTGATAGGCTTATTGTTAGATTTGGACTGTATGGAAGTGTGGTAGGAGAAACACAGGGTAAATATCTTGGTAGATATAAAATGCCCTTTCATTTCTGTTGCAAAGAAAGCTTAAATATGCAGTGTTTTAATCAGTGCCATTTTATGTACAGAAAAATGAAATTAACTTCAAAATGACCTTTTGCAGTTTCTGTCTGGAGTGTTTTGATTTTATTTAAAGGTGGATCAAGCTCACCTAGTTTTGCTGTCATGATTATAGCATGTTTGCTTCCTTTTGATGATGATAAAAAGTTAACTTAGGGTTGTCAGCTCTCAAAATACTGCCAATGAACTCTGTGTGTCACAAAAATGGTTCCAAAGTATCTCTTTAAAGTATATAAAAATTCAAGCTGAAAAATCTAAAAGAAATGCCTACGGTCTGCTCTGGTCTCATTCTGTTTGGTTTGTTTTCAGAGTCGTTTTCATGTAATTGGCAGGACTTTACATTCACTTAATTCATTTGACAAAATGTAACCTTCCCAGGTTAATGGCCCTCTAATAGAGGAAGTGGTGCAGTGCACATTGTAACACCACTGTTCACGGTGCCCCTGCTTGACTGCATTTCACTAGCATGAGTAATGAAGTGAAAACCAGCAGGGTGATGCTGATGGCATTAAGCTTGGTGTACGTTTAACAACATGAGAACCTCAGGCTGCTTGCAGGTACACATTGGGTGAAGGCCCAAGTCATTCATTAGTTCATTCTCAACATGTTCTTTAGCAATCAGAGGCTAATGAAAAAACTGATTTTTGACATGGCTTATGGAATGTCAGAAGATAATTTATGTAGGGTGTAATAGTGTTTTAAGTGTTTACTGTAGCACAAAGTGGATTTTAATGTATTTACATTTCTAACATGTATATTACATGGGGTTTTTTTGACTACTTCTGTAATGCCAAGTGCTTTCCACATAAAAAAGAAGAAAATGTGTTTGCTCTGACATGTTGTTAAGCTAAACTGAGGTCATGTGTTGTCATTGTATAACCCTAGCGTGCTATATAGTGACCTGTCTTGCAGCCTGACACTCTTGTCTCTTTGCCTTTATTGTTTGTCTGTTGTTTCCTCCAGGGCAAGAGGGACTAAACATACTCTGTCTGTGTGCTATAAATTAAGTTCATATGCATGTGTAGAACATAAGTTCATATTGAAGGACAAACCAGTCAGGGCAAGTTACTGCTTTCTCCCTGCTGCAATTTTTTTGTGTGTGTGTTTATATGAAAATAGGGTGGACAACATAAACAAAATCAGATGTTTGTGTATGTCAAGAACAAGGAATTAAACAAAAACCCTAATGGGGTCATGTACAGAAGCTGAGACTCTAAGCTGCCACAGTTTGACTCTTAAGGGCATGAAAACACATCTGTATTTTTCAAATCACGAAGGGTTTTTATGTACTGATGACTGTTTTGTTTTGTTGCCCATTGATGCCTCTAAAGCAAATGTTAAATAACAAAGAGCATCAAATAACAAACGTGTCCTTCAGCCAGAAGTCATAGTTGGAGGCCTGGGCTGGGTCCTCTTACCTGCCTCTGTGTTGCACTGCAGAAGAGACTCCCCAGGCTCTCAGACCAAGGTCCCTCTAGTCTCCTGCCAGCTTCTCCTTAGACACACAGCAATAGCTGGTTTGGGTTTTTTTTGAGGTTTTGTTTTGTTTTTTTTGGTGTTTGTTTTATTTTTTTTTTAATTTTTAAATCTTTCAGTTTAGCTCAGTAATGGGGAGAGCTGTAGAACTCTTAACTGGAGTGAAACTATTTCCTGCAAATGCAAGTGAGATTCATTTGTACTTGACTGCTGGCTAACCCCACATTTTTAGTTACTATATTTGTCTAGCTTTAAGCCAGTCTTTACTACTACTGACCTTAAGGTGATTTGTCAAACTAATTCTGTTGTTAAATAGGAGTTTGCTTTTCCTGTGACCACTTCATTCCTTTGCTTTGGGAAATAAAACTTCAAGGGGAGGAAAAAAAACCCTCAGAATCCAGGCAAAAACCCCTGAAGGCTGTGTTCAGGACTATCCCAGCTTGATCCTGCATGTGTCAAGTCTCAGACTTTCATTGAGAAGTTGAACATCTATATATCTGTTCTCTTTCCTTTTTTCACTGCAATATGATACTGCTATCAACTAAACACTGTAGTCAGGCATGAGTCCTTAATTATGCCAGCTTTTATCTAGAGCTGGCAAACCAACATACTGATTTTAATAAGAGTATTAGACAGTGCAATGAAGGTTAACCTGTTTCTTTGTGGGAGGGGAGAGATTGGATCTTTAAAATCCTAGTTAAGTCTGTGTTAATGTATGAATATATACGCATCCTTACAGAAGTTGTGAAAAACTGGGGAAAAGGTGTGGATTTACTTGTAGTTATAGATACATATGAACTTAAACCACCGGATTGTTTGGATAATCACTGTTTCTGAAAATTATATAGCTTGTCTCCCTAAGTGTCAGGAGTCATGAGGCTAAATTATAGCTGTGGTCAAAATACAAAGTAATTGCAATGTGGTATGTGAATTTTGTGAATGAGGAGGAGAGTTTGTTGGGTTTTTTTCTTGCCAAAGGAAATGAGAGCCATATGTGTGAATTTTTATCTTGATTTTTTTGTGTTGTGTGTGATGTATGTATAAATACAAGACTGATATGCTTTACTATTAATCCATGTGACTTTTTTTTCAGGTTCATAAAACAAACTCTCACTTGGCAACTAACTAAATGCTAAAAAACAAAAATATAAGAAAATACCTAATTCTCCTGGTTTCATTTATGCCAGTTAAATAGAAAACAAATCCTGTAAGTGATCTGGTTCACCCACTCCTGTGCACCTCGAAACTGTGCACGTCTGGCTTTTTCCTCTTGCTGTGGCAACACAGTTCCAGTCACTTACCTTCCTTAATGCAGTTCAGTGTGTTTGGTAGCAAAATGACTATCCATTTTTGTAGAAGGTGGGTCTCTGTAGAGATTTTCTTCTTTTTGAGTGTTCAGAGCATTGTGCAAACAACTTGTTAAGAAGTGTCTTTGGAAGAAGTTGCGGGGTGTACAAAGAGCTGCTCTCCAAGTGTAGCATTCCGGGTGTGCTCTGGCACTGAGCAGTGTATGTTGGTGGAGTGGATTGACTGATCCCCTGCCAAAGTCTGCTGAGCACCTTTGTGTTTTCTCATATGCCTGCATGCTGTGGGTGTTAGGCTGGAACAGCAGCCAGTGCTGCATGCGTGCCTGGAGCAGGACTGTTAGGCTCCAGTGGGATGCTTGGGAAGAGCAACCTCTGACTAGGACTAGAAATGCCTGTCAGGAGTTTTTTTTGTGTTGCTTCTTCACCAGTTCCTGCCACTCTTCACTTGGTGGTTTGGTTTTGCACTTTTACCCAAAGCTGTGATGCAGTGGATAAGGAGAAAGCAAGTGGATAAGGTTTCCTAAGCTTCCCAGCGTCTGTAGGAGAGGCCCTTCACTATGTATGAGGCAGCAAAAATGTTCCCTGCCAGTTGTGCCAGGCTTTTTTCCCTTGTGTGACAGTGTCCGGGTCTTGCTTCAGTTCCTGCTGTGGCAGCTCCTGTTGCCACCTACCTGGTCACTGTCTCATCAGTAAACTACTTGTTACCTTTCCTCTGGGTGGGTGGAGGTGGCACAACACTGGTTTTAATGTTTAATTAAGCTCTTAAAGAATCTTCTGAGTAAGAAGTGTTCTAATAAACATGAGTCTGGTTTCAAAATCCATTACTTCATGTTTGATATCTTTAACTTTAATTTACTTTTTCAGCTTGCTTTCTGCAGCTCAGAATTCCCTACATGATGCCCACACTATTAAGTGAAGGAAGGTCTGTGTGTCTTACAAGGCAGTGATTCTGTCTCTGACTGTCTTTCAGATGCAAGTATGGACATAATAGCCTATGATGATTTCTCCAGTCCACCGCTTCAGAGACATTGAGCGGAAACCCGAATACCTCCACCCGGAGAAGTGCGTTCCACCTCCGAGCCGCGCCGCCCTGGGAACAATGTGGTTTATCCGCGATGGCTGTGGAATTGCCTGTGCTGTCGTGACCTGGATGCTGGTGTTCTATGCCGACTTCGTAGTCCTCCTTGTCATGCTAGTTCCATCAAGAGATTATGTTTATAGTGTCATCAATGGCACACTGTTCAACACCTTGGCTTTCCTCGCTTTGGCTTCACATTTTCGTGCTATGCTGACAGATCCAGTAAGTAGATCTCTCTCTGTATGTCTCAGAAAGAAACTGGTGGTGTTTTTAATGTCTGTTAGATGTTGAGTAACTCAATTGCCGAGTGAGTGGCAGATTTAAATAACTGGTGTGTATCAGCCTGCTGAGCGAGGCTGTGGTATGCTGATTTCTCATCCCACTCCAGTCAGATGCACTGTCAAGGACCCAGCTTTACATCCCCATTATCTGAGCAACTCCTCTTTTTTTTTTTCTTTTTTTGCACTGGGAAGAAGAGCATTCCTCTGACAGTCTGCCCAGTGCCAGATCCTGTATTTATGGCTTGTAGTGTCTTGACAAACAGGAAAGCTGGAAAAGCTGGTTTTGGTTGTCTGCCTTGGCAAGTATTGCTGCAGCAGGATGGAGCGGAACATGTGTTGTTTTGAAAAGCTACATTACTATCTCTCGTAGTAGTGATTTACTTCAAATTCAGTGTAATCTTTGTTTCTTAGTTTCCAATGCTCCAAGAAGCCCCAGCACTGCAGAACTGGCTCAATTCGGAGTAATTTCACAGTTTATGTAAGTTTTATGGTAAAGAATGATGAATTACATGCTACTGCTGCTGAGCAGGGCTGTTAAGCAGTAGCCGAGGCTCTGAAATTTGTGGTCATTGGATTTGGGTATAGAAGATTGCAGCAATTTGTTATGCAGTTTGTGTCCTAGGGGTTCCTGCTGTTGTTAGTTATTGTATGTTGTGTAGCTTTAATGCTCAGGGACCTTCAGGGCACTGGAATTATTTTGCAGAGTTAGCAGGAGCTCTTCTGAAACAAAAGCTGTGTTCTGAAGCAGGCTGGGCAGACAGCACTGGAGAAGCAGATACAATCTCTCTGCAGAGCAGCTATGAAAAGAGATGTTCATTCCACGCTTGCGGTGGGATGTATGTGTGTGGATGATGGGAGCTGGTGGGATTTTGGTTTCTTTTTTAATGAGGAAATAAGCTAATCAGAGGAGAGAAGATAAAGGGACGCAGCAGTATCTGGCAGGCGGTGCGAGTCTGAGATGAAGGAAGCTTCTGGCACATGGAGAACTAGGGGCAGGTTTAGGATGAGAAAGAAACAAAGCGCTGTTGAGGCAAATAGAATTCCTATTTTAAATGAATGAACACCCAAATTCCTCAGGATCAATAGCATCCTATTTTAAATGAATGAACACCTAAATTCCTCAGGATCAATAGCATGTGTTGTGCTTTTTAGGAACTGCTTCCTGTGGGCTCTTGCTAAAAACATTCCTCAGGTTTTGAGCTTTGTGCATGCTAGAGAGAGAACATGAGTTGTAGCATTTTTGTGGAGATTGGTCTTGGTCATTTTTACATTGGTTAGGCCTGCTTGGAGTTTTTTGTGGAAGAACCCAAAGACTGCTCATGAAAGCCTCACAATACTGATTTAACATGAGGTTCTCTCGTTGATGTGTATTATTCCTGTGTACTGCTGTTAGGAGGTTGTGGAGATACGTTTAAAAGAGACTGTTCCATTAGAAATCTGTGAAAATATTACATCCTTATTTATATTTCAGTATAAAAGCCTTACATCCATAGAAGTGCATTTGTGCCAGTTGTACCAGCACCAACACAATGCATCATTGTTGAACAACTTTTTGGTTGGCTTGAGGGGTTTTGGGGTTGTTGGGGGTTTTTTTTAGCAAATTTATAGCTCTTTAAAGGCTGGAAACCTTTTAACTCAGGCTCCTGCAGCAGCAGTATGTTATCTGTTTAAAAGCATATTTTACAGTGGCAATAGCACAGTTGAGAGTGTTATATACCTTATCTTATTCAGGTGGGAGGATTCTTAGTGTCTTGATTTAAATAATAAATACCCAGTGGAAGTGTAGCTATAAATACATGAAGTGTTTACCAGCAGCTCTCAGCTAGTGTACACAATGATACTTCAGAAGTAGCTGCTGCTACTGGAATAACATATCTATGGTTTCCAGTTTGTGATCTGAAACAGTGGCATGATAGGTGTGAAAAGAGGGACAAGGATTCTTTAATACTTTAAGGTATACTATAGGATTACAGAATAATTGCTTAAGTGAGGATTTACTGATGTTTAGAAACCTAACCCCACCAAAACAATGTTTAAGTACATTAATCCATATATTAGGACCTTGTTTGAATCTGTTTTCTGAATCTTCTGGCTCTTCTTGACACTACTGATCTTAGGGAAAGTTTTTATTTCTTTCTCTTCCTTCCCCATAGTTTTAAGTCATCCTGTTGTTCTTACCACTTTCAATGTCTACAGCTTCATGGTCTGGTTTGTTCTGGCTTGTTTTTCCCTGCAGGGTGCTGTACCCAAAGGTAATGCCACAAAGGAGTTCATTGAGAGTTTACAGCTAAAGCCAGGACAGGTGGTTTACAAGTGCCCAAAATGCTGTAGCATCAAACCTGACAGAGCACATCACTGCAGGTAATGTCTTTTCCAAGGACTGTTCTTGTATCGAGACCTCCAGAACTACCCAGTGTGCCTTGATCTAAATTGTTACTGAGTCTGAGACAGGAGTGGATAAATTGAGAGACTGCTCAAAGCCCAGGACACTGAAAGAGCTGGTATCTGGATTACTGCTGCTTTGTGGAGAGGGGAATATGTGCTACTGAACAAACTTGTTCTGCTGTTTGTATTTTTCATTTATTTTCAGAGCTTTAGTTTTTAATCAGCTTTCTCTTTTTTCTTATTTTAATCAAAATCAGGAGTTGGTTTTCAGCAGGAGCAATGTGATCATGCCTATCACTTATTAATGCTACTGTAAAATCCCCTCTGACACTTCTTCAATTATGAATGAAATTTCGCATCTAAAATGCTGTTGTGCTGATGCCTCACTGTGTAGGTAAATGAAGACAACTGGCTAAACACAGAACCCTGTTTGCATGGTCCCTTTTTTCTGTGCTTTAAGGCAGCTTTTTAGACATTAGGATTTGGGGAACTGCTTCACTGAGCACTGATGCTCTTGAGACTCTTTAATCAAACATTTTTTTACAGAGTGTAGGGGTATTTATTAGACTTTCACACATCAAGGTCCTGCAGATACATCAGAGGAGATAGCACTGGCTGCATGCCTGAGGGGCCACAGTGCCTTCTGATTCATAGTTCTATTTTGTGAATGCCCAGCAAACTGGTACTGCCAGCATTGGGCAGTTGAGCAGGGGGGAGTATGGACTATAGGACCACTGCCTATAGTTTTCAGTTTTGGCATTTCTTATTCTGCCAAATCCAACTGCTTTTGGTCCACAGGATTGGAATAAAACCTCTCCCTCAGCTGTAGCTGCCTCCTTCACAGAGGTCGTTTTTTGCTTGTCTGCTTCTGGTTGTCCCTCTGGAGACCTAGGGGCAGTGGAGGGGGTTGCTCCAGTCCTTGCTTGTTTCAAAGCCCAAGGGAAGAGCGTGTGCAGTAAATCAGACCACAGGGAGGCATCCTTCTGCTTTACATCACCTGCCTCCCCTGCCCGAGTAGCTCAGGAATTATTTCAAACTGCTTATTCTAGGAAAAGGCAGCTCTTCCTGACCTGCCCCCACGCTGGGAGGCTGGGACCTGCCTAACGAGCCTTTGGTGTAAGATCAGGGCTATAGCAGCTCGTTTGTTTTCCAGGCCTGGCACGTATCCTTGGGGCTTACCCCCTCCTGCCATGTGCAGTGCCTGAAAGCCTGATCTGACAGAGAGCTTTTCTATTATCACAGAATCATTTAGCTGGAAGAGACCTTTAAGATCATCAAGTCCAACCAATAACCCTACACTGCCAGGGTCCCTAAACCATGTCCCACAGCACCACATCTACATGGTTTTTAAACACCTCCAGGGATGGGGAATCCACAACTTCCCTGGCAGCCTATTCCAATGCCTAACCACTCTCTCTGTAAAGAAATTTATCCTGATATCTAACCTAAATTTCCCTTGGTGCAACTTGAAGCCATTGCCCCTCGTCCTGTCATTTTTAACTTGGGAGAAGAGGTCGACCCCCACCTCCCTACAACTTCCCTTCAGGTAGTTGTAGAGAGCAATAAGGTCCCCCCTGAGCCTCCCCTTCTCCAGACTAAACAATCCCAGCTCCCTCAGCCTTTCCTCATAGGAGAAACTTATTTATTCATACACACTCATAAGGACCTGTTATGTTTTTGTTTGAGTTTCCCTTAGAAGAAAAATAAAACAGGCAGTGCCCTCAATCCTTTCTGTTTGTTTATTTGTGGGTTTTGTGGTTTCTATTGGTGTTTGATTTCTGTGTTTGTGCAGAGTGGTGTGAGCCTTTCCTCTCCAAGCATAGGAGAAAGTGGCAGCAAAAGAGACTTCCTCTAAAGCAGTCACTGATTAGGCAGGAGAATGATGTTTAGATCAAATAATAATCTTTTAATTATTTGACTGCTAGCCATGATGTTCGTGCTGGCAGGAATTTGAATTTTTATTTTATTAGTCTGGTCGCATGAAGTGCTTTAACAGATAATTTTACCTTGAACATATATTGTGGTATTATCTTCCCGACTGACTGCTGCAGCTGGTTCATGTTGTTGTGTGGCTTACCTTGGTGTCAAGAATCTTTTCTAATGCTTTAATTTTCTTTCTTTCCAAGTTCCTGATACAAACTAATGTTGGTAAATAAACCTTAGTCTCTTAGCAACTCTGAAAAAGATCTTTATTTGTTACTGCTTTTCATATCTTTCTGGGTTTTGTTTCAATCTGTGCGTTTCCACGGACCAAGTAAGGTAAAACTAAAATATGTTCAAAATGTATTTTGGCAGAACCACTGATGTAAATCCTATGCTAAGGTATCTTACTCAGCATTAACTTTTTACAGTGGTGATTTGGTGTCCTATGGTTCACTTTGAACAGACACAGTCAAGTAACCACGCCACAAAGATAAATGTGGTGACCAGAAAATTTCTTCAGGTTCAGATTACACCTTTGATTCTTTCCTGTAATTTCTGTGTGCCTCAAACCCCTGTGAAATATTGTGTTCCTGGAATGAGATGTGCTTCCCAACAAAGTCTATTTTTTCAGTGTTTGCAAGAGGTGCATTCGGAAAATGGACCATCACTGCCCGTGGGTCAATAACTGTGTAGGAGAGAACAACCAGAAATACTTTGTACTGTTTACAGTAAGTATTTTACAAATCTTTTTGCAAGAAGCATTTTGCTAATTAGGGGAATGCACACAGCACAGCAACAGGAAAAAGACATCAAAGGAGGTATTTGCCGGGGGGTTCTTCTGAGGTTTGTGTTGACCTTTGTTCAGCACTGATTTTGTAAGACGAGTAATTTATTGTGGGTTGTCCTTTTACACCGTGCTGTGGTTGGAAGGGTCCCAGGCACATGGAGGATTCCTACATGTTGTATTTGTGTGGGTACCTGTGTAGGATCATAAAATAAGAGCTGTTGTCACATGTTAAGCAAGGCGTGGGAAGTCTGCATCCCCTTTGGCAAGAAGTATTCACCTTTTACTTGCAAGTGGTTTATTTTTGTACTTAAAAACCAGGGAAGTGTTTGACTTTTTGTACTCTATCTGTGGCATCATGAGTAAGAAAAGAGGAGCACAGACGTGAATACTACGTATTTCTGGAAGGGTTGAAATCTGCTTCATCAAAGTGAACTGCAAATATCCTGTGGGAGTAGCGTGAACATGACAAGACTGAGTTTCAGTGATGCTCTGTTTTATTAATAAATCTTTTGAGACATCTGTAGGTTTGAGGAAGAATGTTCACATCTTACTGAGTAACAAGGGGGGGATTTTCAGTTAAATGGAACTGCTTTACTGCTGTGTGGTGTGGGCTGTTAGGATGTGGATTACAGAGCATGAACTTGGGTCCTTCCCTTGAGCAAGGGTTTTTTCATCGTGAGGAGTGAGCTACTTGTTTTAAGCCTGTCAGAAGGATTTCTGTCAAAACTGGCATCTATTTGCAAGCAGGCTGCATTAAACACTTAATGGAGTTGAGAGAAACAAAATACAAGTTGCTGTGTTTGTTATTAGTCATTCTTTTCGAGACCAGAGGAGGTGAAAGAATGGTAGTGTGCTTGACTTGTGAGGAAGTTTTTTTTTAACTTAACACTTGGCTTTATTTTGAAGTGTTTGGTACATTTAGCATTTTGGTCTTTAAACTTACTTGATACCTATATTCCATCCTTTATTTTTCAGATGTATATAGCACTGATTTCCCTGCATGCTCTGATCATGGTGGGTTTCCACTTCTTGTATTGTTTTGAAGAAGACTGGACAAGTAAGTACTAACAAAATGCCCCAAAATATCAGATTAGCTGATGACTAAGACCTTATAATGTAATCTGCTTATAAAGCTACCCCTTTTATACCAGTTTCAGAAGAATGCTACCAGGGATCTGCTATGCCATTTCTGTTTTATTGCTGGAACCTGATGATTCTTTCTGATCTGCTGGGATGTCTGTCCTGAAAAGTCCTGTTTAAATTAGTCCTGATGCTGCCTAGGGAGAAGCTGAGCTGTGAGATACCTAGATAGTGTGTGTGCAAGAATCTGCTGTTGACATGAAAGGAGCACTGATTTCCTGAATGCCAAGACAAGACAAGAAGAATATGTACACTTCTTTTAAAGAGTAATGTGAGTCACTCAGGCAAGACTGCCAGGAAAACATGCAAACAGATCCAAAAATCCACTATCACAAGAACAAGCAATTCCTTACCACAAAAAAAACCCCCAAAACACTCCAAACAAACAAAACCCCAGCTGTCACACTTCCTTTCTTCTGCTCCTCTTGTGTAGTTACCTTATCAGAGCACTTGCTTGAGTTTGCACTATAGAGTATGAGGAAACATAAGAATTTGGCCTAATCTGCCTTTCTTTAGTTTATGACTTAGAGCAGTTAGGAAAGGAAGAATGCTCTGATTTTATGTTGGTGCTACCGAAATCATTATCCTTGTGTCCTGACCACCAGCTTGGGATTTCTAATGGACTTTATCACTGGAAAATTATTAAGATCTAAAAGAGAAACTTCAGGTGTAGAGTCGAGTCCTAGCTGATGTGCTGGCAAAACACCCAAATGGGAATGTAAGTTGCATTCTTGAAGTGTTGTAGGGAGGATTTTTTGGAGTTTTGCTTCTTTTTTTTTTGTTTGTATGAGTGATCATTTCAATGCTGAATATCCTCAGGGATGTCAGAGAATGGTGAGCATGTAATTGATTTTGACAGTTGGAGTGTGGAAAACTCATGGCTGAGCATGTATTTTGTAGCTGCTGCATGAAGTAGTCTCTGTCCTTCCAACTCCTTTGTTTTGCCTTCACAGAATGCAGTTCCTTCTCTCCCCCAACGACAGTGATTCTCCTCATCCTCTTGTGTTTCGAGGCTCTCCTGTTTCTCATCTTCACCTCGGTTATGTTTGGGACCCAAGTACACTCCATCTGCACTGATGAAACGGTGGGTGACTCACATGCTCTCTACCCCATCTCTCACTGTTTGCAGCCCTCTACTGTTCCTACAGTTTTACCTCTTTGCGTGAGGAGTTCACATTCTGTGCCCTTGGAGGAGAGGTACAATGGAATACACGGAGCTAGCACAGTGCTCTCCTGTGGTGTTACTGTGAGGAGTGGAATCATAGAATTGTTTAGGTTGGAAGAGACCTTTAAAATCGTGAAATCTAACCATCAACCCAGCACTGCCATGTTCCTCAGCATCACATCTCCATGGTTCTGAAACCCCTCCAGGGATGGGGACTCCACCACTGCCCCTGGGCAGCCTGGGACAGGCCTTGACCACACTTAAGGGGAAGAAATTGTTCCTCATGTCCAACCTAAACCTCTTAAACCTTCCTCTTGTCCTGTCACTTTTTTTCTTGGGAGAAGAGACCAACCCCATCTGGGTCCAGCCTCCTTTCAGGGAGCTGTCAACAGCAAGGAGGTCTCCCCTGAACCTCCTTTTCCCCACCTGTGTATTGGTTGGAATGCTGTGCAGACAGTACCTCTGGGTAAGGTAGGCGTTGCTAACTGGGGTTATTCTGCAGAGTCCCTGTGGATTTGATGAAGTGCTTTTACACTGGTATTGTCTGAAATTCATCTGTGTTCCCTGGTACCACTGTTTACAGCTTTATGTGCTTGAAAGCCAAGACGAGTGGGTGGAGGAGAGAGATACATGTCTCTATATATATATACACACACAGAAACACACACGGAGTTCTAGTCTAGAAGATTTCTAGCTTTTTATTCCAAAATTTGTGTCAGAAGAAAAGAGAAAAGGGAATGGAGCAGGCTCACAGTAACCTGCTGGCTACAGTCTGCTGCAAAGCCACCATGTCATGCCCAACCCTGGGGTGACATTATGCAGTAGTGCCACAGTCCATCATAATCCCTGCGTTCACTCACTTATGTAAAGATGGAGCTGGTGACTTCTGGGGGTGTCTCCATGCTGGTGAGGACTGGCAGCCCTCACCAAACACACTCAGATACCTGAATTAACAGGAGCTGTTAAAGAGAAGTGATCATCTTAATAAATTAAGAGCGACGACTCTCTCCTCCTCTGCCTCCTTCAGTTTTCTTTCCCCTTCTCTTGTTTGCCCGTGGCCAGTGGAAGATGGAATAGGTGTTTTTGCTGCCCTTGGAAAGCTGCAACTGGCATTACAGACCAAGTGCTCCTGTCTTTTTTACAGTGCTTTTTTTAATGCTTGGCTTTATGTGAGGCTGATCTTCATGTTGTGGCTCTTCTGTATTCAGAGGAAGACTTTGGCTGTTCTTTCTGCTGGGGAGAGCCCCAGGAAGAAGTACAGTGTTATACACAACAGTGAGATCCTGCTGAGCTTCATTTATCGATGTGTAAATTAGCAGTGCCACCTGTGAACACATCATCTGCATTTCTCAGTTTTGGAAACCTGTCAAGAATTTTTAGAAGCTGCTTCCTACAGCTGGGCACCTGTGCTTGCTCTGCTCAGTGACATCCAGTGACAGGAAAAGGAGCAGCTGGAATGGAGGGAATTTCATGTAAACATAAAGAGAAACATTTTCACAGTGAGGGTGACAGACGCTGGAACAGGCTGCCCCGGGGAGATTGTGGAGTGTCCTTCTCTGGAAACATTCAAAACCCACCTGGATCTGTTCCTATGTGACCTGATCTAGGTGATGCTGCTCTGGCAGGGGGGTTGGACTAGATGATCTTTTGAGGTTCCTTCCAACCCTGAACATTCTGTGATTCTGTGAAATAAGTCCCCCTGTTTTTTTTCCCCCTTCCCCTCAAATTCTGGGATCTCATAGATGTCACAATGTGAAACGATGCCACAATGTGAAATAAAAAACTGCCACCTAGTCTCCCCCTCGTTGGATTGTGGGGTTTCATTTGTATTTTCAATAAGGATTTTGCTCTGTGAAACTGTTGGTTTGCTAGCATTGGGCTAGCAGTGTCTGGTGAGCAGAGAATATTCCCAGGTGAAATTCTTCCTGGAGTGGTCTCTTGCCACATTTTACTTCACCTTTCAGAGACAGGGCTGTGCTGTGTCTTGCCCTTTCTCATCTTCCTCTTCCAGTTGCTGGGAGACCTCATGGCCTGTCTTGTCCATGGGGGCAGTTCCATCCTGCTCAAAGGGACTTGAACCCCAGCATTTGCTGTTGTCTGTAGAGGTGACGGTTACCGGGGACATCACAACCCCTGCAGTAGAGCCAAGTGCTGTGTTCTGCAGAGCATCAGTCACTCAGGGCACATAGCTGTCTGTGTCCATAGGACGGAGAGATGTGTAGATCAGAAGGTGCTTACCATGGAAAAGATCTGCAGTTAAAGAGCAGAGTGAGGTGTCTGCTGCTACCCATGGAAGGATCCTGCTCTCCAGAGACCACGCACGCTCCTTCAGCTTCCCCAGCAGCCAGGCATCGCTTCCCTGAGACCAAGTTCACTCTCTGGATCTTAATACAGATCATTCATTTTTTACTGATTAACTAGTGAATGTGTCAGCTGATTGCTCCACAGCTTATTTGTATTCCCCCTCTAACCTTTACTAAACAATGCCAATGATTCCTCTCAAATCAGTGTCTGATTTAACCCTTTCTCCCTGCTGTCAGCCCGTGCATGTTTCTGCAGCCGTTCTGGCAATGGGGCACCAGGTAGAACTGAGCCATGGGCACCTCCTGAACTTGCTTGGTGAATCTGGGAGCATTACAGAGATTATCTTTGGGTTCATGGGGGATTTTTATGTGTCTGCAAGCTTATAATGGTTTCTTCTAAAACTTTTCCTTCTGGGTAGCATGTAATGCTGTCAGCCATTAAAGCACATACTTCTAGTTTGCTTTTAGGTGATGGGGTTTTTTTTTTACAATTGACATCAAAGGCAATTGGATGGCAGGTCTTAAAATTTTTATGGAATAGCTACACCTGAACAAAACAAAAGTAATTTTATTTCTAGGAATGCTTTCTACAATAGTATTTTTTTTTCAGTATAGCACACTGAGAAGGCAATGAAAGGCAGTGTAGGTGCATTTTTTATTTTATTTCTCCACTCTCTGGATAAGGAGTAGCAGAGCAGACCTTTCCCCGAAACCAGAAGTACAAAATCCGAATGTTTGACTGAAAATGTGATATTTCTGTTTTCAGGGAATAGAACAGTTGAAAAAGGAAGAGAGAAGATGGGCTAAAAAAACAAAATGGATGAACATGAAAGCAGTATTTGGCCATCCGTTCTCTATAGCATGGCTTAGCCCATTCGCAACACCAGACCAAGGAAAAGCAGACCCCTACCAGTATGTGGTCTGAGGAAATCCTGATCAGCATTGCCACTAAAATAGAAACCTATTACAGCACTACTGTTACACATTTTCCATGAATGTTGAAAACAAAAAGCAGAACAAACTTTTTTTTTTACGTTGTTAAATGGCTGAGAATTGCAGAGAACAAAAAGCCCTGTATTCCACAGATTTAGATCATTCTACATCTTTGGCTGAAACTGCTGCTGCTTTTTTTTTCTTTTCTTTTTTTTTCTTTTTTTTTGTTTGTTTTCCCTTTCTCATTCTTTTTTTTTCTTTTTTTCTTTTTTTTTTTTTTTAATCTTGTTAACTTTACTGGCCTTTGTTCCTCTTTGCTTTCTGTATGGCATAATTAATGTGAAGGGAGAATCCTCTTTCCTTGTCATGACCCACCTCTTCTGAATAGATTCTTGTGCTGTCTCCTGCCCATACTGAGCTCTGGGGAAGACATTTGAGTGCCAACAGCCCCACACAGACATCTCTGGACTTCCTGAGGGAGCAGGTGGCTCTTTCAGCACAGAGCTTGAATGGAAAAGCAGGCGCTTCGCTCACAGAAAGGTGCAAGACAAGGACACGACACAGCAAGTGAGCCAGTTGACCACATAAAATACTTCCAACAGGTGTTGACAGTGCTGGTTCCTGCCCCATCCTCCTTTTCCTTCCAGCCACAGAACCCATCTCTGTCTTTCTGGCATTATTTTGTCCATTCCTCCCTTGTGTGCAGGAAATTGGCACCCTCCTAGGAGAGCCATGGCAGATTTAGAAGATTCTTTGGATTATTAAATGCCTTACACTTGCAGGAAAGAATGAAACCTGATTTTTCAAGTGTTTGGGATCATCCTTGGCACGTTTGTCCTTGTAAATGACTCACTGGAGTGACGCCTGCCAAATGGTGTTAACTGATGTGAAAAACTGATATGAATAGCCAGATTACTATAAATTCTCAGCTAATACTGACGGGCTGTGTAGGTTAATACCAGGGGACTGAGGCTGTATCCTCAGCAGCGCCCTGGCTTACAGCTGTGTAAATCTCTCTTCACAGGTAGGCGTATGCGTGTGTGTGTGTAACTGGTTTAAACTGGGAAATAGTTATGGTAAGGAGCATGCATTCTGAGCTGTGTGGAAGTGGGAGGGACAGGAGATTCTCTAAGCACAGGGAGAGCTGGAGCACGGCATGCTGGGAGTTCAGGCACAGACCTTATCTTGTGCAGTTTGAGACTCCAGTGGGAGTCTCATTGCAAAGGAGAAAACCTACAGATCAGCAGTGTCCATGATGGCCAAGGAATCTTTTCTTTCCTTGGTTCAAAATAAAAATGGGGTTTTGTTGTTTTGGGGTTTGTTTAGTTCTTTTTTATTTTGCTTGGTTGGTTTTTTTGTGTGTTTTTGTTTTGGGGTGGTTTTTTTTTTGTTGTTTTCTTTAAAATGACCTATTTAGACTGCTTCAAAGCCATGGGGGAAGGGAGGGAAATTAGGGAAGAAAAAAGCAAATGGGTATCTCACTTTGGAAGTAATGAGAATGCTGCATCTTTCCAATCTGTCAATGCTTCCATATGGAAAACAAATGCAATAAAACTTTTCCAAAAAATGTGTTTGCTGCTCTTATTGCCTGGCTTCAAACAGCAGGAAAAATCCATAGTGGTGTTTTGAACTTTCCCTTCTGTCTGCAAGCCAGCAGAAGTGTGGAAAGGTGAATTAAACTCATTTTTAAACTGAAAAGTTTAAAAATTATCTTAATTACCCTTTTCCACTCTGTGTTCTGGAGGAAAACTGGGTATGTTGTTCTGGTGTTTTGACTGTTGTGAACAAATGTGTAATTACTCCCCTTTTCCTGTTTCACATTGGTAAACAGCCTTTCACAGTAGTGATCTTTTCAGTCAAAGTGGGTTTGCTTTAAATTGCAGCTTGCAAAGATGCCCTGTGGCACCTTTTGTGTGTGTGCCTTAGTAATTGATGGTCTGCAGATTTCACTGTCTCTGCATGTGGAGCATTGTACCTCTGACTGAAATAGGACTGTTCAGTGTTTTATATCCCTCTGTCTTCTCTTTGCAGTATTTGTTCAAAATCTGTCATTTGGAATGGTGAAAGATGGTGATTTCTGACTACTTTTGCTTTTTTGTTGTTGGGGTTTTTTTTAAGTGAAAGAGCTGCACAGAAACAGGTGTTGGTTTAATTTCAAATACCAAATTCTCACGTTCTAAAATAATGGTGATAGATTTTGGTTAAATATATGTGGGGGAAAAATGTTTCCTTGAACAGCAACGAAAGGTTGTCAACAATTTTGCATTCCTTCCACTCCCCTTAATTATTGTATTTTAAAGCAGCCCCCTCCTGCTCTACTGACTGTGGGGCAGCCAAAATGAGACCAACTGAAAAACTTCTGGTAATTTTTGATCTGTGCCCTGGAGGGATTAGAGAGGCCAGTCTGTGAGAGGGAAAGTGTGTCCCTGCTTCCCCTCCTTAACTCCTCAGTCTGGTGTTCGCACAACCTCCGTCTGACCTCCCTTAGCACCTTGGCACCATTCAGAGCAAGCAAACTATTTTCTGAGGGGGGAAAACAGAAGAGGGTTGCTGCCAGAAGTGTCCAAGATCTTTATTCCCCAATCTGGATGGCAATGTGGATCAAAAAGGATTACTCATGGGACTGGTGGTTGCAATCCTCGGTGCCTGTCTCTACTGTTGCTACGTGTTTCCTTCTCTCCAGCTTAGCCAGAGATAAATGCTGCAGCCACAGCACTGTGGGGGTGCCAGCACCCGAGAACCTGCCGCAGTTTGCTCAGGAACAGCCATGGTGCCTTCTGCTTTCAGCTGGAAAAGTTTCTGCCTGGTTCCATCCCACTGGGATGGAGAACCCTGGAGGAAAAGCAGCTTTGGAAGCTCAGGAGCAGAGCGGAGGGATGTGTGGCTGCGCTTAGCATGGCAAGATGCACCTTCACACTGCAGCACGTGGGGTTTCCCCAGCTCATGACTTCTGCTGTTGTGGTATCGTGTCACTTCTCCATGGATTCTTCTGAGGCCAGTGCCAGGAATGGGGCATGAAAAGCACACCAAAGCTTTTAATGGAATTCTGCAGTTCAGGGTGTGTTTGCTCCTCATGCTGACTCGGGACTGCTGCAGAACAAAGCTGATACGCGAGGGTGCTGTGGGTGCTGTCACGTGGGTGAAGTTTTGCCACGTTCTCTGGGTCTTGGGGAAAATAACAGAACTTGAATAAGACCGGTGTATTTTTCATCTGGTTCTTCTGAAGCTGCTCATTTGGAGTGCTTTTGACTGAATGTGCTCAATTTTCCTTTTCCTTGAGTATCTCAAAACTTGGATCCAGTGTCCTTAGAAATTCTGCTCTTGGAGAATAGTATGTAGTCACTTGGCATCAGATCCTACACAGCCATAGAGCTGGTTCTTCTCTTACATGGTACAGACAATATAAATATATATAATCTTGAAAAAACTCATTTTTCTTAAACATGTAAAAGAATGTGTCCTATTTCTCATAGCAGTACCGTTTATTTTTAAAATGTTTTTTAATTTCTACATGGAAAATTTGTCCAGAAAAAAAACCCCAACAACTTGCTGTAATATAAAATTTTGATTTAAATGTTCTTTACATAACAGTTAAAATATTTGCTTTATGAACAGTGGTGTTCTTGGAGGGAGAATGGATCAGAATATTGACTGGTCACAGCTCTGGTCCTATTTTGAAGTTTCTCTTCCCATTGTGGAGGTTCCCTCACCTCCCAGTGGGTATTTGGGCAGATTTGTCATTAATTTGGTACATGGAAATTGTGTTCTTGAGTATTGCTCTTAATTGGCACAGAGTGCAGTTGTTCTTCTGTAATGTGAGACAAGGCTCTGGTAAATTCCCCATCCCTGGGAAAAATAATATCGTGTCTGCACCTGAACTACTGTAAAAATGCCCAAATCAAGTGAAATGTTAATTTCTAATTGTATTTTGTTCCTCCTCAGAGGGATTCCAAAAGCAATGGGAGAAGAGGTCTGTGTCTCCAAGAAGGGTGGCTGTTAAAAAGCTGTCTCTTGACCATAATACCTGCTGGCATTGTAGAGTAGAATGTTTGATAGAGTCGTAGAATGATTTGGGTTGGAAGGGACCTGTGAAGGTCACCCAGTCCAACCGCCAAAGGTGAGTAAAGTGATGTGACCCCGGATTCTTTTCTTCTTGCAGGGTATTGAGCGCCTTAAAAATCAGAAGCCAACGTGGGAGCAGATCAGTGGCTGGGAAGGAATGAAGCTGGCCTTCGGTGGTGCCTTCTCCTTGGGTTGGTTCAACCCCTTTTCGAACCTGGACTGCAGGTGCTCGGCGCCGGCCGAAGCGCTGCCAGCAGCTCCTGCGTCCGCAATCATGAGCCAGGAAGAGATCGAGCGGTTCCTCGCTCGAGATGTCACCGTCCAGGTGCTCCACGAATGAGTAAAGCGTTCCCTGCCACCTCGGAGCAGCTCCCAGGTGTTTGCTTTTAATAACTACTTGTGCTGGAGGTTTAGAGGGTTGGTTTCTAACACACTCTCAGTGTATTAAAAAAAAATAATGGGGGAGTATTTCTCTGGCAGCCGGGTACGGTGCTGGCAGAAGCTGTGCAGGTCTCCAGGGAAAGCCTTGGAAGCCGTGGGGTTCATAAGCTCCTTTCCAGACATGTGTCATCTGCTTTATGGAGCTTTTCTTGGCCTTTAAGGAAGGTTTGTAGTGGTTGGAGAGACAGATCCCAGCTCCCAGAAATGTCCAGTCTTAAGGTGTCTGGTTCATCTTTTGTTCTTACAGCCCTTTGAAGGGCTAAATAATAAGCCTTGCTTAGGTTAGCCCATCTCTAAAGGTTTCCTTGACCAACCCCATCCTTTTTAACATATCCTGTAGGTGCAGCCTCTGGCTTGCGAAAGCTGCTGGTGCTCCAGGCTTAGCAGAGGTGGGGTACAGGGTTATGGACACAGCAGGCTGGTGAGCTCACCCTGAGTGAAATTCTGTTGGTTAGTGGAGAATGAATATTACCTCTTATTGGGCTTTAACATTGCCCTGTTAGTCCCTGCCAGGCCTCCTTATTCTAATCTTGCTCTCAGTGAAGGCTGGTGAGCCTATAGCCAGGGTGTGTGTGGCTGGAGGAAGGTGTTGCTGGAGGCAGTAGAAGTTGAATCATGCAGAGGTGCTGCTGGTCGCTGGGGTGAGATATACCACAAACCCTCAGCTGCTCCTGGTGTTGGTGTAGCTTTAATTCAAATCTGGTTTGCAATTGGGATTTTTCTTCCTGTTGTGTCCCTTACTAAATTTTGCAGGATGTTAGAGATGGGCTCCTGGTTTTCCTCCCCCAGGACGTGCTTGATGTAATCTCACCCTCCTCTAACACAGACCAAAGATAACTGTGTCCTCCCTAAGAGACAGGAGTTCTGTGGATGGAAGTGTGGAATTGTGGAAGACCTATATGATGATTTTATTGTTTACAGAAACAAAACCAAATGGAATTTATGCAAGTTGTTTTTATGCTTTTCCCCATAAAAAAAGTTTAGTACCTGTTGGGGGTGTTACATTCAGGTCTGCTGTGGAGGGATGAGATTCTCTCCTGGGCTTTGCCTCTGCTCCAGCAGTCTTTTTCAGGCAAAGGTCCTGGGAACAAACAGACTGCTGGGACTGTGGAGCACAGCTTGGCTTGAACCTGACAGGTGTCTCCAAAGAGTTGTCCCACCCCCTGTCCCCTGTGGATGTCTCCTCTTTGTCAGTGAAAAATAGATTCAGAAAAAAATCATTAGGAAGTGTGTCTTTATAAAAAGCTTTAGGTTAAAGGAAAGTATCCTGCATTTGGGGGGAATTGAGGTGTCCTCTCAAGCTCTTTGTGGTGTCATCTTTGTGAATCTTTGCCTTGTGGAGTAGTGTGGTCATGAGAGAAGGAGCTCTCTGCTCCACATTCCTCACTGTCAGTGTCCCCCAGGAAAGGGAGCTATGCAGATCTCTGGAGGATTTCCCACAGGGATCAGTAGGGATGGTGCCTTGAGACCGAAATGTGATTTTCATGAAATTGAAATCTAACTCCCAGTTTTCCTTCCCTCCATGTGCCCCTTCATATGTGGTGCCTTCACCTTCAGGCTGTGCTATGATGGTCCTGGCCAGCTCACTGGGGAAGAAGGTGTTCCTCAAGAGCGTGCTTATGGTGACACAAATGTGGGGGACTAGCCAGGGAGGATGGTCCCCCCACACTGCTCAGTGCAACATGGTCAGCTGGAGACCCGATTGCTGCTCCAGCCTGGGGTGTTGATGCATGGTGGGCAAGTCATGGCACTTACCTGATGGACTTACATGGACTTCTTACCTCATGTCTTCTGCAGCGGGTTTTCTATGCAAGGATTTACATCTTGAAAGTACATCCATTTTGCTGTTTGTAACTCAGTTTTGTGCACTCAGTCACTGTTACACTTATTAAAGAACTAATATTCATCTGACAAGGGTCACCCACTCCTGCCTTCCCCAGGCATCGACACACACACCCTGCATCTCCACAGAGACAGGCCCCTGCTCCCTGCCCTGCAACGGCAGGAGGCAGCCTCGTGGGGGCATGGGATGACAGGACAACATGGGCAGAGGGGTGGTAAGGGCCAGGGGCAGCCTCACCACCTTTAGTGGCCCTCTGGGTACTCTGCTGGGGTTCCCCAAATCCTTAGAATGCAAGAGACCAGTCAAAGACTTTCTTTTGCCTTTTTCCCTCCTCCCTTTTTTTTTCTCCTCCATTTTATCACCATTTCTTGCCTGCACTCTACAGTTCTCTCAATCATTATTACTTAAAAATTAACCAAATAAGCAAACTCCCTGTACTGCACTGTGCCTCTGTTTCCTCAGGGAAATGTTGGAAACCCCTGGTGCCTGACTGCTGCTGGCCATGTCATGACAGTGCTGGTGAGATCAGGAGGTGCTGGGGTATGCTCCAGCTGTGCACAGCTGTTGTCTCCTTCAACATGGCTGGGAGGAGCTCCAGGTGTACACCACCATAGCATCATAGAATGGTTTGGGTTAAACCTCATCTTGTCCACCCCCCTGCAGGGAGCAGGGACATCTGCAAGTAGAGCAGCTTGCTCAGAGCCCTGGCCAACCTCACCTGGTTCCAGGGATGGGGCATCAACCACCTCTCTAGGCAACCTGGGCCAGGGCCTTTAGTGGATAATTGTCTTCCTTCTTTCCAGTCTAAATATCCCCTCTTTTAGTTTAAAACCATAAGCCCTTGTCCTGTCAAAACAGGCCCTGTTAAAAAGATGTCCCCTCCTGACTTGGTAGCCATCCCAACCCACCAATATCACACAACCCAACAACACTGTTGATTTTAATAATCTTTATTGAATCACAATTAACTGCTATCAGTACAACTCTGCCCTGTAATCAGTTTCATTCCCTCAGGTTAATGGGATTTTTGCTCCATCCAGCAAGGGAGGCAAGAAGCGCCCAGGACATGTGCTCAGAGAGGCAGCGCTCGGTGATGCTGCGGCGCCCCCTACTCGGTGACAGTGATGGCCTTCTCTGCAGAGATCCCTTTGATCTCCGTCGCGGTCAGCTTGGCCACGATCTTCTTCTCTCCTACTCTTGTTGGATTGCAGACTATTTCAGACTTCATGATCTTGCCTGGCTGCAAATCCCTAAGGAGAAAGAAAAAAACAAGTAAGTTCTAGTGTCAGTTACAGTTCTTATTTGCTGATTTGAAATGGTTTTGCTTAGAGAAATAATTGCTGTGTCTGGGTGTTTCCCTTCCCCTGTGACCAGTGTGCAGCAAGCAGGGCTTGGCATGGTGGTGCTGGCTGGTGGCTGGGTAATCCTGGGGACCTGCCTCAGTCCTCCCCATCTCACTGAAACACTGAAGTACTGGGGAGGCTGCCTCTCAAATCCTGGACTCAGTTTTGGGCCTCTCACTCCAAGAAGGGTGTTGAGGGGCTGGAGCGTGTCCAGAGAAGGGTGACAAAGCTGGGGAAGGGTCCAGACATAACTCTTGTGAGGAGTATGTGAGGAAACTGGTTGTTGCCCTGAGCACACCAACTCCTGTGTGGGTCTTTCTGCTATGTGGACAGTGTCCAAATGTGGCACAGTTTCACACTTAGTTTGTAAAGGGCCCTGTTATACCAAATCCTTTTAACAGCTTCTTCAAGGGAAATTAAAACACCAACAGAAACAAAGCTGAGTCCTGCCGTGCTTGTTTCATACTGGGCTCATCTCCTTACCCCTGATCAAATGTTGTCATCTTAAATAGGCCCAAACCCTCCACCATCAACTTGCAGTTGTTCAGGGGGATGTTCAGCTTGTTCTTGAAGATGAAGGCACAAACAAACTGCTGGTTCAGTTTGGCTGTTTCTGGCATCTAGCAGAGGAGAAAACACAGAAACAAACCTAAGTACCAGGGATCAGAGGGGGAATAAAGATGCTGGAATTGCTGCCAGTTTGCTCCTCACTACCAGCAGGGTGGGAGACAACCCAACAAAAGAAAAGGGCCTCAAGTTTTACCAGGTTTTTTACCAGGGGAGATTTAGGTTGGACATGAAGAACAGTTTCGTCCCCAAAAGGTCCTGGCCTAGGCTGCCCAGGTGGAGTCCCCACCCCCAGAAGGGTTTCAGAGCTGTAGATATGTGGTGCTGAGGGATATGGTTTAGTGGTGACCCAGCAATGCTGGGTTAGCGTTTGGACTTGATGAGCTTAAAGGTCTTCTCCAACCAAAAGGATTTTATGATTCTACAACTCTATAAAATCCCAATGACTGAGAATCCCAAGAGACAGCTGTTGGGAGATCCCCCTGGGAATGTTGCCACCACCACAGTGTTACATTGAGCAGGGCTTCAACCCTTCTTCCTGAAGAGCTGAGCTGGTGGCTGTCTCACCTGGATAGTGATGGGGGGGTACTCAAATCTCTTGGTCTCCTCCTTGGTGATTTTGTCATTTGTCTCCAGGACCTCAGCAATGGTGGTGATGTGGATCAGCATCTCATCTTCCACTGAGGACAGTGTCTTCATGTATGCACTAGGCAAGATTGTCACAGGGATCTGCTTCTCTGCAGGAGAGAAAACACAGCTTGGGCTTCATCACATGCCAAGGAACTGGGTGGCAAAGTCAGTTCTGGTGATTTAGGGTTGTCAAGGTATGGCCCAAGCTGCCCAGTGGTGGAGTCCCCATCCTTGGAGGGGTTTCAGATTGTGGAGATGTGGTGCTGAGGGACATGGTGTAGTGGGGACCTGGCAGTGCTGGGTTAATGGCAGGACTTCATGAGCTTAAGGGTCTTTTTCAACCCAAGAAATTCTGCGATCTCCCTGCCAAGCCAAGCGCTAGCTCGAGGTCACATTCAGCACTGGAGCCTGGTCACTGCCACAGCTACAAGGCTGCCTGGATTCTGGGAGTCAGAAAAAAAAGCCCATCCTTGTCTCTAAATGCACCTCTGTGCCCTACCCTGATGCATTTTGACAGCCACAGTGTATGTGTGAAAACACTCAGCAGTCACCAGCTGCAGAGGTGGGTTTTATGAGAGTGACTCACACTTGGAATGAGCAAATGCTGTTAATTATTCATCACTGTTAGTCTGTTGCTTAGCACATTTCAGTCAGATGGCTGGGGATCAGTAGTGTAACCTGGCTTGCTCCAAGACACACTGTGAACACCACACAATTTGGGAAATAGCCCTCCCCAGCATCACCACCAGCCAATCGACATTAGAGGGGTGAGCACAAGCATGAGAAAAGGCTGAAATTCACAGCCATCTAAACCCTGTGAGGGACCTGACTCACATGGAGACACCTGAAGGCTGCAGCAGCATCTTTGATGCTTACATTGATGCTGTGCTGGGGTTTCTCCAGCACATCCTCACACTGTGACAGCACCTGTCTGCCCACACACACTGACTGCTAACCTGCTTGCTGAACCACAGGTGCAAAGCCTTCACCTTCTGGTCCCTGCCGTGGTGGGATCCCAGTTTAGAACAGGGACTCCTGCAGGCAGCCACAGGAGGGAGGGAGCAGGTGAGCGATTTCCCGCTCCTTGTGCTGTATGGAGCCGAGCACTGATCTAGAGCAGAGCTGTTACAAACCAGCTTGAGGAAAACCCTGCAGTAAACAGTCCAAAGAACACAGCAAGCTTTCTGTGCCTACCACAATTGCCTTCGAGTTTGATGGTCTCCTTGACACCTCCAAGCTCAGCCTCAGCTTTCCCAGTATATGACTGTAGCCGGCAGGAGCTGGCAAAATTGATGGTCCAGCTGCCAGGAGTAGAGGTCTTCAGTGTGATGGCCAGTTCCAGGGGGTTGCCAGGGTACAAAGCTGCTTTGTTGGTTATCTCGATCTGGAGCCCACTCTTGGAGACTGTCTCATGCAGGACCCCAGGCTTGGTCTCAGGACCCATGGGGCCTGAAGCGTAGTGTGTACGAGGTACCAACCCCATAGGGCGGATGAAGGTGGAAGCTCTCTGCATGCTCCTCCTCTCCTGCTCAGTTCCTGGATGAAGAAAAATGGGTGATGTCAGGGCACCTCAGGAGACCCTCTTGGTTTACACTAAGATCTAACTGAATCATTTTGGACTGGAAGAATTTCCTGAAAGAGACGCTTTCAGAGGATTTTTTTCAGCTGAAGCTTTTGCTGGTTCTCACTTGGAAGGGTTTAAGTCTGACACAACATGTCTGGATCTGAGAACTGTGTCAGGGGAGTGTGGCTGGCTTTATTTCTAGTATAGTGTAGGGAATGGGAAGACAAAAGAAGGAAGAATGAACTGAAGCAATAGTGAGTGTGACCAGTAGGTTGGTCACTCAGCCCATTTCTCTCCCTTCCTTCAACCTTGCTTACTCGTTAGCTCACTCTCGTCCTTGAAGAGCAGCATAGGTAGGCATGAAGATGCCCAGGAGCAGCACTGCCTCCCAGCTCTCCAGGCCTCACCTTCCCCTGCAGCCACCCCTGTGCTTTTCTCCTGGAGAAAACGTATGCTGTGGGCTGACCTACACACCAGGGGTCTACTTTGTGGGGGTGCTACTTCCAAGGATGGGGGCAGTCACCTTCAGGGTACTTGTACTCCATGGTGATGTCTTCCCGCATGTCCTGCCCCACAGCTTTTGTGCTGATGTTTACACCGATGCCTCGGGTCTGCGTGCTGAGCCTGAAGAACTTATCCTTGCCGTTCACCTTCTTGACGAGCCAGTAGACCTGGTCGGCGTTCACCTCGGCGTACACGAACTTGCCATCAAAGGGCAGATACACATCCCCTTCCCGGACGGCCTTCACGGGGCACGGCCCGCACTGGAAAGCACCTGCAACGTGCACCCAACACCCGTTGCTCTTCCAGATACCACCAAAGTTTTGTTCTACCCTCAGACCTGCCCAAGCAGGAATCTGTAGCCCGTGGCAGTTGACTCTTAAGAGTAAAGAGTTCTCCAACTCATTGATGACCTCCAAAAGCCCCCATTTTTCCCATAGCTCTTTGGGCTTTTTTTAAAGGTGACCAAGGTCTGGTAAGAGTTTTTATGTATTTCCCCTCCAATAATGTTAAGGTTTGAAAGTCACGGCTCAGTGATGTAGTCAGCTGAGTTCAGCCACCTGTATTTGATCTCCTGGCAGTACCCCACTTTCTGCATAGTCTGGAGGATCAGTGTTTGCTTTCCCACCTCCAGGGAGGTTAGTCGCCAACTTTGGCAGTAATTCCTCTTGTTCCCAATTAACAAGCTTCCCACAGGAAAGCCCTACAGGAAGCACCTTTACTGGAGAAATGTCTTATAACAGACTGCTTTGAGTCCTCAGCTTCACTGAAGACATCAAAAGACAGTGGAAAGATAAATCAGCTCTGATTTCCAGCTCTAAAATTACATCTCTGCTCCTACAGTGCCCTAGAAGGTTGTTTCTCTGTCTGCCAAGAAACACCATTCCTCTCATCCCGGGCTCAGGCAGCAGGAGTGAGACCTCTGGCTTCAGGATGTTGCTGCCCAAGCATGTGAAAATGTGAGCAGGGAGTGCATGCTTTGCTGATTGGAGAATATGATTTTCACATGAAATGTCCCTGCTTCCCTGGAGAGCAGTGTAAGAGCCCTTCTGGGCAAGTCTTACCTTGACTTTGCTCCTGAGGGGTGGCATCAATTGCCTGCCAGCCATCGAAACCTGCCGGTAGGTCTTTGCGCTTCATCCAGGCGTCGTTCCACACGTGGAAGTTCCTGCATGCATTTGGGTTGGAAAGAAAAGGAGTCAGCTGTGAGAGCCAGAAGGAGCACAATCTCCTCCTTCAGTCTGGGGGTGAGGGCAGGGTTAAGGGGGATCTGCCTGCAGCCCTGCAGAACCCCAGGCTTGCTCTCTCTCTCCCACCCAGCAAACACAAAGCAGGTGGGAAATTCTCCTGCTGGGACTGGTAAAGGCAGTGCTGTGGGGTGGCATGGGGAGTAGGAAGCATCAGCCCCCTTTGGCAGTACCAGACGGAGTCGAAGGACAGGTTGTCCAGCTTTCTGCCCTGATCGTTCAGGTACACGTCCACTCTCAGGTTCTCATCCGTGTCGTGAGCCGCGTTGAAGGTGGTGACGCAGCGAGATGGGATCCCCAGGCAGCGCATGACTGTGGCACAGACACAGCACAGGTCAATAAATCGCTCTGTGGATCATCTTTCCAACCCCTCTGCCCACCCAGGGTCCTCTAGAGCAGGTTGTCCAGACTGCTTATGTATTTCCAAGGACAGAGACTCCCCTTCCTCTCCTGGTAATCTCTGCCAGAGCTCCAACACCCTCACAGTGAGAAAAGCTCCCATGTTCAGATAGAACCTCCCACATATCACTTCATCCCATTGCCTCTAGTCCTGTCACTGGGCATGACTGAGAGGTATCCAGCTCTGTTTGCCCCACTCCCTCCTGTCAGGTATTTAGATGCATGAAGGAGACTCCTGAGCCTTCTCTCCATTCTGGCTCTGGACGTGACAGACTGCCACCTCCAGCGCTCCAAGGCACGTCAATCTGGTTTCCCAGCACAGTGTAATTAGGCCACCAAAGGAGGGAGAGTTCATTTACCTGTCGTGAGGACCCCTGCGAAGACCCAACATTGACCGTAGCACACAGGCTTCTTGGTTTTGTAATACTGCTGCATAATTGAGACACTTCCAATCCAGTCCATAGGGGAGGTCCCGTTGCTGTAGTTCCCTGACCAGTTACCCAGCAGGACACCACCTTCATCATTGGCATTCACCTGTGGCCATAGACATGTGCAAAGGAGAAAAATCACAGGGATGAGTCTGAATGAGGCTTAAACCCCAGGGTGTCTGCCCACCACATGGCTCCTCCACAGCCCTGCAACACCCAGCAAGGATGCTGATGCTGACTGGAGGCTCCCCTCATTAGAAACCCTCCACTGGGCTATCTAGAGGGCTTTGGGCAGCCAAAATGCACTCTGCATCTTGTATTTTAAACCCCAAGGCTCCAAGAAGAGTCCCACCCCAGAACAACCCATTTGTTGGCCCTGCCAATGCATCTGCTGAGGAAGGACATCTGAAATGGGGTTCAAGGACTTGGGGAAAGAAGAGCATGTAAAAAGGAGGAGGGAAAGCTGGAGAGGCATACCAGAGCAGACATGGCCCTGGACACAGCCACAGGATCCCTTCTCTGGCCCAGCTTGAGTTGGCTTTTCTCCATCAGATACATGCAGGCATCCAAGACAAACTCCTCAAACTGTTTTGGAGAGAAAATGGAGACATTTTTATATGCTACTCTGAAACAGAATTTGCTTTGTCACTGCAAAGTCTACCTAAATAGTTGGAGGAAACTGACTAGTCCTAACTTCTACACATCCTTTAGGATGCTGAATTCTCAACCCTATGGAGCTTCCCAAAGCTGTTCTCCTGAAAGAAGGGATTAAATGAAACCCTGCCTTGCAAGACAAAACCCCATCTCACCTGTCTTGCAAACATGGTTGGAACCTGACCCAGCAATGTTTACTCCTGTGAGTAGTCCTAAGTCACCAACGTCATCTCCCTGAAGCCCTGCAAATTACTCACCAGAGTAATGAAAAAGTAAGAGCTCTATTGACATGGGTGCAAAATGAACCCTGGGGAAAAACCACAGAGGTACAGCAAAAGACTCCCAGTTAGCAATTGCTGATAAAGCTCCCCAAGGTCCAAATAATGGGGATGTCAAACATCCGATCCAAAGGAGCCTGGCAGAATATCAATATTCATTCTCATTGCTTAAGAGCAGAATAAATATTAGTATAGGACCAGCCCTATGGCAGCTTTGAGGAACAGACATCTGGGTGAGCATCTTCACTGGGCTAGCTGGATCCTGCAGCTTGAAACTGCAGCCTTACACAGCAAAAGCAAACAAAAAAAAAAAGGAAAACCAACACAGAGTCTGACATTTCTGGTGGGTAGGGCCATCTGGATATAGTGTGGGATGGTCTGGGCATCTGCGTGCTTTCTATGGGGTGCAAATAAACCTCCTTTCATGTCCTTTCTGGGAATGTAGTGTCCTGCACACAAGTGAAGGCTCCTGTTCACCAGCAACAACCTCTGCCAGTGCTTTTCTCATTTTTAACCCATCAGGACAAAACAAGTAAAGAATCAGATTCTTTTCCTGTCAGCACTCTGCATGACTAACAAGCCAGTTACTGACAGTTACTGTGTGGCATGAGAGCAGGGAGGACACCTTATGGGAATTGTTTCAACCTCAATTTACAGATCCTTTGCCAAGGGTCTTGTGATCTGACTGTAAATACGGAGCTAAACCCGGTTCTCCAGTTGCTGCTGGGAAAACACTGGAGCAGGATGACAGCTCTAAGCAGGTGAGACCTCCCGGTGAGGCTGGCAAGGCTGTTTAAGCACTTGTTGCTACTCAAAGGCTTAATCTGTTCATAGCTCTGATTCACTGCAGCCAACACCTGAGGGAGAAGGAGCGAATCGGGGAAATGATGCCGACAAGATCTGGGTTTTACCTGCCCAAAATTCCAGGGTCTGTTGTAAATGCTGTAAGCAGAGCCAACGTAGATGCAGCCCGTGTCATTCAGCACATACTCCCTTCTCTTTGCATCGTTGTCCAGGAAGACGATGTCATCTGGAGCACAGAACCTCAGCTGTTAGGTGGTTTGCACCCACGGTTTCCCTTGGAAAGCTATTCTGGGGGAGCTAGCTGCTGCTCCTGAATTATTACCACACAGCACTTTTGTTTTTTCCTCTTGTGGAATAATTTCCTCTAAGACTAATTTTTCTTTTACTCCTGTAGGTCTGTTGCTACATGACCACTGTTTTAGTTAGCAAAATGCTTCTTCCTGAGCAAACATTTCAGTGGACTTGGTACACAGCAACTGGGGACCAATGCCAGCCAACAACACACAGGTTTTTTGGCTGGTTATTTTTTTTTATCTGGATTTTAAGCCAGCCCAGCCCTCGGTTAACCTTTGTGCTGGCTCAAGAGAACAGAGGGGTGACACAGTGACAGAGACATGCCCTTTAACCTGGCCTCAGGGGCTCCCCACTGAGGAGCTGGCTCCATGAGGATGCAATTTGTGGTGCTTTAGGTGGAAAAAGCAAAGTATGTGAGAAGGAGAGGGGGCAAAATTAGGGAAAATCTTCCCTAGGGACAATCCATAGCAGCAGAAATTGTCACCCCCAGTTGCACAACCACTCACCTTCGCACCAGGGATTGAACAGAAGGTAGACATCATTGTTTTCAGCCTTGTAAATGTTACTCCCAGTCTTCACATTCACCGTGTATTTTCCCACTGGAGCACTGGGTGAGCTGGTGACAGACAGCAGGCACTGGGGAGTGACAAGGAGAGATGGCATGATGACCCTCCACTGCAGCACAAGCACAGTGCCACAGACCGGCACTTGTGCAGAAGCTGGTGGCCACAGGGGAGAGGGAAAGGGGGCTGCTGTCCACCAAAAGTTACAGGGCTAAGGGAAAGCAGGACAATGGTCCAAGGATTTGCTCTGTAGCTCCTGGTGGGTGATGCCCACAGGCTGTACCTCTTTCCCACTTTTCTTGACGATAGAGATTTTCCACCCATTAACTTCTGGATCCTGCTGCGGTTTCAGCGACATCAGGGTTCCCCGGACTTTCATTGGCTTTTCACCTGGCACCAAACCCAACATAAGATGTGGGAGGGTCGCCTGGATCTGTGGGGCCCACTCAGTGCCCAGTGGGAGGAGCAGCTGCTGGGGCTCCCCTCTTTGCCTCGCTGCCACTTACCGATGCCAAAGCGCAGTGCCAGCTTGTCAGAGGCTGTCAGCTCCCGGCTCAAGCTGATCTGGACGTTGAAGGGCTGCCCGCGCCGCACCACCAGGTTCTTGATGTTGTAGGCATCTGTGTGGTGCTGGGGGCAGTTCTGGCTCTTGAGAAAGTCGATCCCAGTGACCTTCAGGTCGGTCCCTGGAAAGACGTTAGCAGGAAGGGAGAAAGGAAAAAGTAACAGAGAGAGGTTGATGGTAAATTGATCACTAAAGAGAGTTTTCTTCTTCTTAACAGAGCCCTTTGAGTCAGCAAAACACCTGCGTGTCCTGTGATCCAGCACAAGAAATGAGGGCAAGAATCCCCACAACTAATGGATGGTACAGCAGTTTACAAGTAGAAATATATATCTCTAAATAAAAAATAGTAAAATATAATGTAATATCAGATAAAATATATCAGAGAAAAGATATAGAACAGTTAAGATATAAAATGTACACTATATAACATAATAATATGAGAAAAAGACCTCACTCTTGACAACTCTCTGAAAGCAGGCTGGACCCAGGTGGGGTCAGTCTCTTCTCAAAGGAACAAGTGACAGGATAAGAGAAAACAACATCACGTTGTGCCAGGGAAGGTTTAGGTTGGACTTGAGGAATAATTTCTTCCCCCCAAGGGTTGTCCAGGATGCCCAGGGCAGGGGTGGAGTCCCCATGATCCCTGGAGGGGTCAAAGCTGTGGAGATGTATTGCTGAGGGACATGGGTTAGTGATGCCTTGGCTGTGCTGGGTTAACAGTTGGACTTAATGATCCCTTCTAACCAAAACTATAATTCTAGAAATACTGAAATTCTTACTTCTGTAAACATTTTGCTTCCCCCCTCAGTTGCTGAGATCCCCAGGGTCTCTGGCATGCCAAGGGCCAGGGCAGAGAATCACAGAATTGATTTGGTTGGAAAAGACCTTTAAGATGATCAAGTCCAACTGTAAACCTCTTCAGAACACTAAAGCCAGTTCTTTGTATTTCCCCCCTCAAAAATGGGTCCCAAACAGTAATTTCACAACAATCCTTAATCAGTCTCTCATGAAAGGCTTCACATGGGAATATGGGAATCTTTGGTAGTTCGTTTCTTTTTTTTCTTTTTTTTTTTTTCCAAGGACTTGGAACTACAGGACTTCCCGAGGACTTTATCCTACTACCCAAGTAACCAAAGGAAGATCTGAGACTGGGATCCAGCTGTGCTGCAGAGGTGCTGGTCTGGGGAGTGCTAAAGGTGAGGGGCAGAGCACTAACAAGTATAGTATTGCATCCTATAATAAATATAATACATGTAATATATATTATATAACTTAATAGCTTTGGACTCCAGCAGGAGTCCCTGCTAAGCAACTCATTCCCATTTACTCCCAGCTCAGCAGCTGATTTTGTAAGACACAGAATTTTAAATCACTATCCCCTGGGCTGCTCTCCACTCCTGCATCTCCAGAGCTGGGGAAATTCTCAGCACCTCTGTGCCAGCAGCTCAAGGCCCGGGGCTGTATCACAACCTGGTGATACATTTGAGCAAAGCCCTCAGCTTTCAGCAGAGCTGGGGACCTGGAGTCAGCATGTCAGGCTTTGGCAGGCTGCCCCATCATGCCAGGGAGAACCAGAGCGTGCCAGGATGTGGTGTCAGAGCTGTGCTTCTTTGGTAGGGTCTTGCCTGTCTTGTACCTGCCCATTACATATCCTTGAAGGATAAGTTCCATGTGAACAGTAGGGAGTAACAATACCTCAACAGCACTTGGCTCATGAGTGATTCAGATGAAGACATGGGAGAGTCAGGCAATTGAAAACAGCTTAGGGTAACAGAAATTAGCAAGTCAAAGACATAATGATTGAAGGGATTAATTCACTAAATGTCTTGACTTATTCCCATGCTACCAGGCAACCGGTGCTAACTTCAGTATCAACAGCAGCCATCCTAGTGTCAAGGAGGCTGAAACCTGGTGGCTGCTGTAGCATGAGACATGCTGAAGGCAGGGCCAGATCCAGGGCAGGCTGGAACCCGTGGCACGCTTCCCCCCAGCCTGTGCCAGCCAACCTTGAGTAAACAGAACGCACCACCCCTGGACTCCCACCAGGTTACTACCTCCTGGTATTTCTTCTTAGTAACTATATAAACCATATCTATCTTAATTACATACCAGTTATCAGTGGTACTGCAAACTATAGACTTTAACTGTCACCTTTTGTTAACTGATTTCATTTCCAAGTGCCTTTTGTTTGTTTGTTTGCTGCCTGCCAGACGTCAGCGTCTGCTTGATTATTTTGCACAATGGGGGGTGTGTGCGCATATATGTCAAGAAATTTCAGCTGCAATTGCATAACCCTCTCGAAGAGAATGAAAGGGAAGTGTGTCTTCCTCGGGACTAATTAATCTCCAGCCACCGAAGCTGCTCAACCTTGTTCCTTGCAAGAAGCCCTGGTGCTGCCTTGAGAAGACACCAGACAACAGCGCTGCAGACGGGAGAGCTGGCAGGACGTGGGAGCTGAATGGACGGGATGGCTGTGGGAGAGCACCCCGGGGAATCCATCCTTCCTGCATTTCCCTCTCCTCTTTCTGGACGCCGCCGATGCTGAGAACACGCAGAGCACAGTCGCAGCCTGTGTGCCCCGACAGCGCAGCGCACGGCGTCCCGCACCCAGCAGTCCTGCTGCTCATCATTCCTGCGCTAACACCTCCGGGACACCCTGCCAGCCGAGCCAGGGAATGCCGCAGTGCTGCCGAGGGGCTTGGCCGCAGCCTCCCCGCGCAGACCCCGCCTCCTGTGCTCGGCCTCCCGCTCTGCCTGCTGCCCGGGACGCGCTGCCCGCAGCGCGGTGCTTTGCCAGCGCCGGAGTGAACCGCGTGTGGCAGAGCCCAGCACGCCCAGCATCTGCCCGCTCACCCGACGGAGGCTGGAGCCGCAGGAGGCAGCGCTGGCTGTGCTCACCAGAAGCAAACTCCAACCCCGATTGCTGCCAGATTATTTTTTTACTTTTTTTTTTTTTTAGAAGAAATGTCAAGACAGTAATTTTATCTCCCGGTTGCACGATTTATCACTTACAGAGCTGCCTACACTAACCCGCTGGCCCTATCATGTTGCTCTCTGCCTCAGGTGATGGTCAGAGCTTCGAGAGCACAACGATCACCCAAAACAAAAATTGGGATTGAGGACTTGCACTGGTAAGGATATGGAGCTTGGTTTTGGTTTTTTTTTTTGGTTGGTTGGTTTTCTTTTTCTATGAGGATGAGGTGATGGGCTTTAAAAGAAAATACTGAGCAGAACATTTACAGCATGCCTGGCTTCAGTGAGAATAAGAGCTGCTCAGCAGGACAGGAGAGAAGAGGGATGAGAACTGTAGTTCTGCAAGAGAGAGCAAAATCTGGGCATCTGCATTTACTCCCCATCCTTGTCCAAGCTCCAGGTAAACATTCCCTGACAACCCAGATATGTGAAATCCCATTCCAAAGGTGCTGCTGTCCAAGACTTTCTGGAAACCTTCAGCTCCTTCACACCCAAGAGTATGGAGGTCTGAAATTGAGGGGTTCAGAGCAGTGCCAGGACACACTGCCCCTCGTGACTCCTGGCTCTGCTGCAAGCACCACAAGCACCACCAACCCAACCCAGGCACATCCACTCTGTTACACCCCAAACCCCAGGGTGTTGGGTATCCTGGGGTTGAGCTGGCCCCAGAAGCCTGTCCAGTGGTGGTGTTTCAGCAGCTGCTACCAGAGTGACTCAGGCACCTTTCTATGTAGGTGCAGGACCTCCTGACAGTAGGGCAGGTAGGACAGCTACAGAACAGAGCTCAGGCCCTATCACTTCTCAACGTAACTGAAAAGCAGATAAACTTCTGTCAGATGGTATCAGCCACCACTGAAGAGCAATAATCTTCAAGATTAAGTGATTTGAAAGAAAGAAATTCCTTTCGCTTTGCAGAACAAGTTTAGAAAAGCATTTCTTCCCCATTCTCCCTGACAGAGCCAGATGGGAAGCGAGCTGTACTTCCCAGTTGGTTTACTGAGCCATCAAAACCAGACTGCACAGCCAGAGCAACTTAAGCAACCTGTTACACCAAGACACCTTTTGCCAGGGTGCAAGCTGTGGCAGTCAGAGGGGTGAGGAGCACCCCAACCTCCAGTGGGGCTGCCACAGTGCCTGCAGGAGACCTGCCAAGCTGCTCCTCTGGCATGGGCTGGCATTCTGAGCTTGAGAAACTCACCTGCTTGGCTGCTCATGGTCCTTGGTGCTTCAGGTCAAGGTGCCTGTGGTGCCAGCAGCTTCCAAGCTCCTGAGTAGCTTCTACTGCTTGCTCCTCAGTGTGGAGAAGGAAGACCGGCTGCCCTTTTTATTAGTATCTTGCTCTGAGGTCAGCAGATCCACTGCCAAGGGGAGGTGTTTAGAGAAAGGAAGTTCCCATGAAAAAAAAAAAAAAAGACTCCAACTCCCTCTGCACATAGTCAGACCCTAAAAAACAGCGAAACTTAAATCCCGACTCACATGGAAGGTGGATTTGCCCAATCACATGATAAGTGGACAGACCCTTTTCTGACAAACAGTAAAATCATGGGCTAGATGAGTAACAGGAACATACCTCTGCCCTTCTGCCCTAACACCTGGGTTACTGGAATGTAACTCCAGGACTAACCTTACTAGCAGCCCACACAGTTTTAATCCTTAGGAAAACAGTTCCCCATTTGGATCTCCATTTGGACCAATCTGTCTTTCTTTGAAGTTAATGAGGTATCTGTCATCACGCTGGAGATAGAAACACTTGAAGTTGTATGCTAAAATCCAGCATTTACCCATGTGGGTTGTAAAACCTGGTGCTGACCCCCTCCTTGTGGGGTCAGGTGGATGTCAGGGGAGGTGGCCCAGTGGGAGAACTGTGTGGAAAAGAAGAGAAACAGGCCATGTCCAGGAGGAGCATGAAATGTGGTGGATCAGGGGTTGTTTGCTGGCTGCTCTTTATTGACTGCTTTACCAAAGGTGTCTGCCCAAGAGGTGGCTGGACCCCATGTGCCCCACTGCCACCCTGGTCCTCAGGTACCAAAGATGGGAGCAATGAGTCTACCCTATGGAGGGGAGAACTGGTGGCACATAGGCTAATGGCAACGTGGGCACAATGGCCAGAAAGAGACACAAATTTTTTCCCAAATACCCTAAAGTGAAGAGGTGTGGGAGCCGCTCCAGCCCCCCTCTGAGGCCTCCCTTCATGGCAGCTGGTAGGGCTCAGTCTGCAAGGCTGGGCTGGCACATCTAAATGTAGGACCACCCTAAAGAAGATCTCCCTGTGAAAGCCTTCAAAGGCACAGACTCTTCTCCATCAATTCAAGTCACTAGGTATTTACTTTAGGAGGATGCTTCATTTGGTGGTGAAATGCTGGTGCAAGCTGGTGCTGAGTTAGCAGATCCCACCCTTCAGGCATGTTCCTGCATGCTGGCCAGTACATGCCTGATGTCCTTACTGTGATTACCAGTGCATCACAGGGCACCAAGGGCTCAGTACATGTCTGTCACCTCACAGGACATCTGCACAAACATCTCAACCACCACTCACCATTCAGCATCAGACAATGTGCTGACAATGACATATCTCACCACTGGGAAACCTCACTCCAACCCCAGTTCACCTTTCTGCATTACTTTTCTACTGGAGAGTGTAAGACATTTTCATTTAGAAACAGCATGGGATGAAATCAAGTGTACATGGAATTTCAGGACAGCAACACAACCAATAATACATATAATCTGAACATTTAGGATGTATATTCCAGTTAATTGCAGCAATGGAATAATCCCCTTTATCTGAAGTCATTGACAGTATCTTTCTAATCCAGCCTGTTCTATCATCTCTCTCTCTCTCTCTCTCTCTCTCTCTCTCTCTCTCATCTAATCTACCTACCTATCTCATTCCGTGCTTGGTTGGAAGCAGGTTAGTGTTGAAACCTTAGTCCTACATCAAAAACTACAGGATTTTGCAAACAGGAACAGGTTGGTGTTGGTAACATTTTGCTCTTGAAGAAATTCTGCAAGGTGTGTGCTGGAGAGTCAGTGGTGGTGACAGGGCATGTGTTCACCAGGGACAGTCACGTTTCCAGTCCTATGGGGTTTTGCAAAAGGTTGATTTCAACAGTGTGCATGTTCTGACCCTCACTTTGAACCTCAGAGTTCGAGGAAAGATTGCAGAAGTTAAGTGGATGTGGGTTTAGCCCTGCCATGAACCTACTCCATCTTGGAAGGTGGTTGACCTTTGTGTTGTCTACAGGGATTTTGGGGTCAGGTCAACAGACAATAGCTAGTTTTCAGTCTTCCTTTGTTTTGTGCATCAGTTGCTCTCCCCTGCTCCCATTATCTTTTTCTACGCACTGGCATTCTCCAAATTCAATGGTCCTAAACTTGGTATACGATACAAGGTTCCTTCATGAGCTTCCTCCCCTGGCTCGTACTGCCTTTCCTGGGAAGGCCACTGACCTCTAATATCCTCCAAGACAGTTACTGTCAAAGTCTGAGATAAGGGATTTCAACAGCAGCTTCCACCTCAACATGAGGAAGAACTTCTTTACTATAGATAGGTTATAGAGCACTGGAATGGACTCCCCAGAGAGGCTGTGGAGTCTCCTCTGGAGGCTTCCAAGACCTGTCTTGGATGAATTTCTGAGTGGTCTGCCCTACTTTTGTCCTGCTCTATCAGGGGGCTTGGACTCAATGATCTTTGGAGGTCCTTTCCAGCCCCTACCATTTTGTGATTCTATGAACTGAAACTGCAGGAGCATTTTTCACAGATACGTTTTGGCTTGTTTCATGTTATTAGCAGGTGATCTCTGCCCTTCCTACAGGCAAATCTCCCTTGTCTTTGCTGGCCAGAGTGGCTGGCTGTGGTTCAGCAGCAAGGCTTTTTTCCCTCCTCCTCGGTGAAGCAATGAAAAATACCAGCCCTTGGGATTTTTTTTTTCCCCAAACAGTTACAGCAGTTAATTACTTCAATCTGTCTCATATAAATATACTCTTCTAATTAAGAGACACAGGGGATGGTACCTTTTGCACAATCTCCAGATGATTATCAACAACTTCAGCAACTAACTTCCCAGTTTGCAAAATCAGACACCAGAGGCTATCGGCCTTATCTGCACCTACCTGCTGCAAGATAAGTCACCTTATTAGCTGACATTAGAAGGTAACAAAGTGCAAACAAATAAAATCAGAATTCCTCAGCAGCTGCTCCCCTATTTACAAGCTTCTCTTTGTCTCAGGTTTTGTTTAGTTTTCATATCAAAAATGACAAGAACAAGTCACACTTCCACAGCATGACTACAGGTGTCGATGTCAAAAGCACAACCCAAACCTTACTTCACATTTTCATTCACTCATGAACTGCATGTCTAGTTATGAAGACGCCTTTTATAACTGCAGTGTACTGACCTGCATTTCTTATAACCGTCTAAGGTTTCAATTTGCTTCTGTTTTGTCTTTTTTTTTTTTTCTATTTCCACTCAGAGTAACACTCAAGACTCAAGACAGATGAAAAACACCAGAGATTTTAGCCCATGTCTGGCTCCTGAGGGACACCATGGTGAGAAGGTGCCTTCTCCTGACCATGGCACAACTACTCCACTGTGTGGCTTCTGCTACCTGTTGAGTGTGCCCCAAATCACAGCCTTAGGATTGGTAAGTCCTGTGAAGTCTTAGGGGGATAAAATAACAAAAACCACAGACAGCCAAAGATCTGGTCCAGCTCAAAAGAGATGGAACTTATTCAAGGTGCTATGTTGGTTCTCCCCTCATCATTTAATTAAGCTTATAGACTAGTCATTAGGAATTTTCCCTTAGTGAGACAATCTCGTCCACATCAGTCTCCTGACACACCAGTGCCACTATTCCCCTGCAAGGAATGTTGACCTGATCACTTCTCACTCATGTTCACCAACCATGGGCCATGGCATTGGCCTGTCAGTTATGCCCCAAAGGCATCCAGCATTCCCAACAGGCAGATTCTCTTCCACTCTTACATGAGCCAACTTGTAGTAAGCAATCACGTCAGGGCAATTGATGCAAGATGGCCAAGCCCAGGTCTTAACTGATTCCAAGTCATCTGGCCCCAACAACGTGGTCATGAGTTTCTCACAGGCAAATACCAGAGGAGTGACTGATGCCAGTGAAGTTATTATGGAAATTCCATTGTTTCCTCCACATGGAATGTTGAAAGAGGGTTTTTGAACCTGAAGTTAAGGATGGATGTGACTAGCTTTGGGCATCTACCTCCAGAAGGAATGAAAAAAGTATTCACTCTGTGCCCAACCCAACACCACCATCCAGGGAGTCTGCTCCTGAAGAAGGCAAAGTCAGCAATAAACCAGAGACCATAAATACACATGGACCAGGCTTACAGCTCTGTGGGCAAAATGCTCTCATGTAGCACTTTCACTGCCTTGAAAGAGAAGTCCTGTGGTCATCAGAGGAAACTGAAATTATAGCCCAGGCCATCTTGGTAAAATACAGAGCTGCTTTAAACAGCCAAAATGCTACCATCTTAAAATACCTTTTTGGGTTACTTTTCAAAGAGCCCTTTCCCTGCCTGAGATGCAAGAGGCAAAATTGCAAAATCAGTCCAGATACAACCATGTGGGAAAGTTGAACTTGGGATTTCAGTAGCTTGACTGTTTGACCCCTAAAAAACTGCTGCAATGGAAAGACTGAACTCAGTACACTCCAGTGCTGAGATGGTTACGGTAGATATTGGACTAAAATGACTGGAAAAGATACTTCTGCTTCTCAGCAAAATACTTCTTTAGAATATTGTGGAAGAAATAACAAGAAGAAATATCTCCATTATGTCACTTCTTCCAGATACCAGCGGTTTTTTTTTAAACAAAATTGCTTCCTTTTTGAACCTGAGGAACTGTCCAGCTTCTGCTGTGTCCTGCTAGCAGCTCTTTAGCTGAATGGCATGCCACAGGAGGAGGAAGCTCCTCTGACTTCGACGCTTGCTCGCTTCTTTTGCAGCCCCCCTCCTAGTAGAGGAGACAGTCAACAACTATCTCAACTTCTTTCTCCATGCAACTCAGGGTCTTCTTAGACCATGCTGCAAACCACCACCATCTCTTTTCTACATACTTCTCTTTAGTCCCACCTCCTTAAGAGCGATGGGAAGAAGGACCCCTCCTCGCAGAGTGTGCTTGGAAAGGGTCCAGTGGGGTGGGTGCATTTACTCCAAGGCTGTATCCACCCTGGAGCCACTCACCCATGAACTAGCTTCAAGTGTGCATGTATGACCACACTGACTGATTGCAGTGTGGACACACAGCCACAGACTACACCTAAAGCAAACATATGAAAAGGTATGAGGGAAAAAAAAAGCCAAAGAGAGCTGCAAAAAATAAATGGTAAGGGCAGGGAAATCAATAATGCAAATATTGAATCAGGGATAAAATAGTTTATCCATATATGAACAACATCTTCAGAGAACAAGGAAAATACTGACTGAATACCTTCCCACCTACAGGATATGTTTTTGGTGGCACCTGCCAAAGTGAGAAAACAGAAACTTGCATGCCAGTGTCTTCAGGTGACATATCTTTCTGCAAGGGTGGTGTGACAGCTTCTCCCACCTGGCTGTGTGGGTGTGACTGTCTATAGACACAGAGATGTGGCCCGTCAATGGATGACAGGTCAGATGGTGCCACTGCATCCCTGCCAGCCCGCAGCACAGCCGACAGCACAACGCACTGGGCAGGGAGAACTTCCCTACAGCAGGAGCCTGGGCATGTGGATGGCACGTGTGCTGCTCTCCTGGGTATGGTGGGACTGACTTGAGGACATGGATCTCTATCTTGAAAAGGTTTCAAGATACAGGCTATGTATCTTGAAAAGCCACCAAGCTAGAAACTCCTGCTCACCCAGTTTGCAACATGCAGACCATCGTCCCTCACTGCAGCACCCGGTACCCTCACCTCGGTGTGCAGCTGGACTTGCTCCAGGCCCAGCAGAGTTTCTTAGTCAGCTTTTCTGGCCAGCACTGGTTCCTGGCAGAGCCATGCACGTGAGCTGTCTAACTCAGGAGTGTGCTAAACTGAACGAGTCATTCAAACACTCCTCTTTGGAGGGGGAAACAGTCACCCAGCAGCAGGAGATGTGCATTTGTATTGCTTCATCATTCCCTGGGGCTCTGCTTATTTGTCCCTCCTCAGCACTGTCTTAACTTACTGAAAGCAATTAGGTACAAACCCTGGCTGGTGTTCACTGTGCACATGCATGGAGAGCTGGCACGGTGCCAAGCAGAGCTGTCCAGCTCTTATCTCTCAAAAAACAGAGCCTCTGCTTGTGCCAGGGGAGGAGACAAGTGGCTCACACGGCCAAGCCCCAGCCCTGATTCCCAAAGCTGGGATGAAACTGCAGCTTGTAGTGACCTCTGAGCCAAGCGAGACTGAGCGACAGGTTCAAAACGTGTCTCTTCCAAAAAGTGGTGGCACCATCTGCCACACCCCACTTCCTACCACTCTGGGCAGCCCTTCCCACCCACTTATTTCCGTTACTGTGACTTTCTCCCCGCAGGGTGCAGTGCACTCTCTATGCCAGGCAAGGCCTGTGCATGGTTCAGCGGAGTGCATCATCTGCCCCCAGCAAAATGGGAGCAGGACGCCCAACCCAGGAGCTCCCTAGTATCAGTAATTCCTTGGAACATCAAGGGTGTGCAATAGCCAGGGTAACTGTTCAGGCAGTATTGGCAATTAGTACAGTCATTCACAGCCACATTTCATGAAACCTCCAATAGAAAATCACAGAATCCTTTTGGTTGGAAAAGACCTTTAAGATCATGCAGTCCAACTGTTAACCTAGCACTGCTGGATCACCACTAAACCATGTCCCTCAGCACCACATCTCCACAGCTCTGAAGCCCCTCCAGTGATGGGGACTCCACCCTGCCCTGGGCAGCCTGGGTCTTGACAAGCCTTGTGGGAGAGAAATAGTTTCTCAGATCCAACCTAAACCTGCAACTTGAGGCTGTGTTGTTTGTTCCTTTGACCAACTTCACCTGGCTCCGACTCCTTTCAGGGAGTTGTCAAGAGCAAGGAGACTCCTCTCTGGGCTGAACAACTGCAGGTCCCTGAGCTGCTCCTCACAGACTTCTGCTTCAGACCCTCCCCCAGCTTCGTTGCCCTTCTCTGGACACGTTCCAGCCCCTCAATGTCCTTCTGGGAGTGAGGGGCCCAAAACTGAGCTCAGGATTTGAGGTGAGGCCTCCTCAGTGCTAAGCACAGAGGTACAATCACTTCCCTAGCTATAACGTCATGGTTTTTCTGTCACAGCCAAGGTCAGAGCAGTGGCATTGTTCTTTGGTGTTGAGTCACCATGATTTCCCTCTTCAAAACCACCCACTGATTGCAATATTATAGTGGAACTTAGGTTTGTAACACCCTTGCAACATGATCGGCATTTAAGGTCTCTGAGGAGTCATCACAGGACACAATCAGATTCCCTGGAAATGTTGTGGTGTTCTTTTGTTTGATTGGTTGGTTTTTTATACCCTCCCAGCCCACAGACTCATTTTTAAAATTTTAAATATACTAACCTTGTCAGAACACTGATCTTACTTATCACACCTATTTCTACTACTTACCATCTGGGTTAACATATCATCCCTTGAATTATTTTCATATATACTGTGACCAAGATGGCTGTGACCTTTCAGGATTTTATGGCTCCTTGTTAACGACAGCAGGATATTTCTCAGGTTTTTAGTTCCTTACCTAGTCAGTTAAACTACACTTTAACATTCAACTATGATTTCATTTGACTTTGTTCCTTGTAAAGGTATACAAAGCTGTGTTTACATTAGAATATAATATATCTTGGACTTTGTTTATAGAAGAGATTTTTCAAGTGCTTCCCACCATTAATTTCAGAATGCTTACTTCAGTCTTCAGGAGTGACGTTGTGAGGTGAAAGTGCACCTGCTGCTTCTACCGTTTAAGGTGTGACATGGTATAGTCCTGCTTGAGGAAAATCAGACCAACAGGATGCTGAAAAATTAGGGTTGTGCTTTAAAATGAGGGGAAGGTGCAGGAAAGAGTCATTACAGCCAACGCCTGGGAGATAAACAAAAGTATTACTTTGCTGGAATCTGAGTGGAAATGGGCCTGAGACTCCTCTAAACACACCCTAGCTCAAGTGTGCAAAACATCCACACAAACACACTACTGTAGTTCCTGGTTAGGGATAACCCACCACCTGCACTGGTAAACCAAGGTCTTATGCTTGGCCATGATCTTCATCCACCTTACAAGTCATCACATTTGAACTGCTCACTCTTCAAACAGCCTGCTCATTACTCTCACATCATCTTTTTTGTGTGTGTGCATGGTCTAAAATAATCTGTACATATTGAATTTAAGCCACTGAGTTTCAGATAGTGTTTTTATCTGGAAATGTTGGGACCCCTTTTTGAGATCACCTCCAGCCACACAGGAACCATCAAACAGAAGTGCACTGCTGTGCTGTACAGCAACTGCAGCCTTCCTTGCAGCCTTGGCCCCACACTGACAAGCAACACTGGCAGACACAGGGCAAAGCCCCTGTCCATAGATGAGAGGGATTCTGACAAAAAAATCCACACCCTGCTTGGCAGTCTTTCAATCCCACAGGAAGAGAAGGAAAATTCATTTCTGTTCCCACCTTCACGTGTTTACAACAGCAAATTTACAGGGCTACTTTACACTCTTCCAACTAAAAAGTGACTATCACTGAGTCAAATGCTGCCCACTCTTCCTGCATACATCACCTAGACCTTGACCTGCAACAACCACTGCAATAAATGCCAGGTTTGAGATAGTTAATGTTAAAAAGCTTTCCAAAAAGTTTGTTGGGAAGAGATGCAACAGCCAAATTGACCAGAGGGGAGACAGCCTGCTCCTTCCCTGTCCATTTGCATGAAGGTAGCCATGGCATGCAGCTGGCTGAGAGTTAATTACAAGGCTTGCAGCCTTCGTTATTTCTCCATCATTTACCCAAGGTCCAAGGAGACCTGTGTACTTAGAAATGCACAGTTCCTGACTGGCACCTCTGCAGAACTACAAGGGATGACAGGTCACTGCATCAAGCCCCAGCTTCCCAGGCAGACAGACGTGCCCCACTCTTTCTTTGGTAGAACAGTGGAATAGGCTCCCCAGGGAGGTGGTTGAGGCACCATCCCTGGAGATATTGCAGGTGAGGTTGGACAAGGCTCTGAGCAGCCTGGTCTAGTTGAGGGAATCCCTGCTTACTGCAGGGGGGATGCACTAGATGACCTTTGGAGGTCCCTTCCAGCCCTAAACATTCTATGATTCTACCACTGCTGCTGCCCAAAAAGCTCCCCGGGTGCAAAGCCCCATGCTGGTAAGGAGGAAAGTCAGGCAGAGCACTTGGCCCTCTTCTCTGCCACACAGGCAGCTCTTCTTTTGGGAGAGGAAGACTCTGGAGCATACCAAGGGGAGAGGCAAAGGTGCCCCTCTTGGGACAAGACCCTCTTGAGATAGGATAGCTTTCTGAAGCGAGAGGTTTGAAGCAAACGGCTCCTGGCCTCTCCTGGAGACACTGACCTTTCTGCCACCTGACAGGAAGAAGAAAAAGGCAAGAACACAACTCCTGTAGCATCTCCACCTGCAAGTCTATGTTTACACTCCTTCTGGACACGGCTGAGGCCTGCCAGTCACAACAAATCCCACAGCTTCTGACAGGGAGCTCACAGAAATGTGTCTCCTTGGGTTTTCTGCACATGCCACAACCGTTACTCACCTTCTGTGGTTACACAAAGACAACCTGGCAAGCCCAAGGCAAACATGTGATATCACCAGCATGATGCACACGTTTGTAGGCATTGTTACATCTCACCATCAGGACCACAACTAAAAGATTTTCTAGCACAAGATGATGTGTAGGCAGGACAGAGAACTCGGTATCTCAGAAGTCATGATTCCTGACACATGCACCATGTCGACACCTGAACACAGAGGAATTGCTAACACCAAATTTAGCAGGCATGAGGGTACCAGTGTTTCTTACCAGGGATATAAAGTAGTGTTGCTTGATAAACTCCATTTTACCAAGCAGGAAAGCAATTGCCAGCTGACATGGGGAGGGGGGATGTGTTGAACATGGTCACTCCTAGTGACAGCAGCTGACTGTTGACATGCAGCCTGTTGTACTGGCCCTGAATTACACCTGACCTGCACACAGCAGGCGTGGTGATCAAACCCCCCATCCTGGTTAAGAGTTTAAAGGCACGAGCAGCGTCACAATGAGCAGCGTGTCAGGAAAGGGGACATCTGGGATGACAGACACTGACAGCAAATTAAAAGGTGCATGTGACTGACAGGGGAGGGAGCAGGAATTAAGGAGAGGTTCCCCAGACTTCCAGGCAGTGGGGCCATTCTGAGAGGCAGAGAGGGAAGTTGGGAACAGCAGAGCAGAAACCTCAACTGCCTCAGCAGCTACTTCTGTTTGCTCTCCTGTTTAGGGACAAGTCCTGTGATGGAAAAGTACCGATGAACAGGCACCTTCCAAGCCACCATGTTTATTTTTGTCCTTCCCTGAACTGGGAAACCTCAGTGGCCACAGGGTGTGAAGACGAGAGGAGGCTGATAAGCCTCTGGTCCTGATTTCCACAATACTGACTCGGAGCAGAGCGGCTCCCTCCGAGGCTGTCACTGCCACCACTCCACCGCCGGCCTGTGAGGGAAGATGACGTTGCAAGTCGGCAGCTCAGAAGGTGAGCTGGGGTTAGCAGGTCCATGGCTGGCATGTTCAGAGTCATCTGGGGACTGGGGATGTCGTTGGGAGGGGTGCCATGGTGCTGTGCCTGTTCTGGCAGCCATCACTCCTCCTTCTCCGCCGGGAGCTGTGCCAGCTGAGGCGCAGCCGTGTGCAGCAGCACGAGGCCGCAGAGCGTCACGATGAGCCCGACCCACCACAGGGGTGTCCATGTCTCCCCAAAGAGAAGCTTGCCCAGGATGGCCTGAAGGAAAAGAAAAGAGACAAAAATTTGCCTGGTCTGTGCTGCCAGAGCTGAAAGGGAGTCTGCTGGGAAAGCCAGCTGTGGGAATAACCTGTTTGAGGGAATACCTGCTGAGATCACCAACAGAAACAGCTGCTGCAGGTGATGCTGGAGATCATAAAATTGTTTTGGTTTGAAGAGACCTTTAAGATCATTGAGTCCAACCATTCCCCCAGCACTGTCAGGTCACCACTAAACCATGTCCCTCAGCACAACATCTCCACAGCTTTGAAATCCCTTCAGGGATAGGGACTCCACCACTGCTCTGGGCAGCCTGGGCCAGGCCTGGACAACCTTTGCGAGGAAGAAATTGTTCCTCATGTCCAACCTAAAACCCCCTGATGCAACTTGAGGCTGTTTCCTCCTGTCCTATTACTTCACACTCAGCTAGGGTGGCTTGTCACAGGTGAGGTGTCACAAAGGAAAAGCAAAACAAAGCCAATGATACAACCATTTCAGTTCTGCCTGTAACTGGCCCTCAGTGGTCAGCAATACCAGCAATGCCATGAGATGAGCTACAACCAGTTGCATTCAGTGTGACTGCTCCCATATCCCACACCCTGTGCTCCTCCAGGCCTCAGCACTAGGGGATCTACTCACTGAAAAGATGAAGTTGGAGGCCGTTGTTGTCACAGAGGCAGTGGCTGAGGAGGAGGAGAGTCGCAGGGCTTTCGCAAAGACCGTCCACATCACTGCATTGCAGGCGACCACCAAACCAACACAGCCGACACGGAGCAGCATGGGCAGCTGTAGGATCAAAAGGGAAAAAAACCTATATATTTTCACCACTCACCCTCACTAATTCATGGGCATTTTGGAGAAAAACCCAACACTAAGGGTGTATATGCTAGTGCTACATGTGGTTGAGGATCTATCTGTTGTGAATTCAGGCTGAGGCCCAAACCACTGGTCCTCACCACCTTCCATGAGCTGTGCTGCCCCACTGTGCAGCAAGGGCAAAGGGGCTTCCTGCCTTGTTCTGCACACTCGCTGTATAGCAGAGGTACTGAGAGCTCTCTGCTCTAGCATTTAGTGGCAACAAAACCACTTAATGAGCCTGGAATGGTTTCAAGAATGATCTCCCTTGCACAACGTGTAGCAGCATCAGCCTGAAAACACAGCACAGTTTTGCCTAAAAAGCTTTCACCATTCACAGTGTCCCCCCACACCCACAGTTTCAGCTGTTGTGACCATCTCTGAAGGTCCCAGGTAGCATGTATTTGACATGAAAACGTGGACTAGAGACCTCCAGAAGTCATGCCCGACTTGAACTGGTCTGTGAGTCTGTGTTCCCATCATCACAGCAGCTACACTACCTTCAAAAGTGACTCTGAACTCATGGGTGGTTGTTCTGATCTTCTATTGCAGAGCTGGGGACACCAGTGGCAGTGTACTCTGCAGGTGGCCTGTGTCCAGAAGGTTTTCCAGAGGTCAAGACCCTCTTCAGGATGGGCAGAGTGGTCATCGCAATGGAACGCAGGCTGAGAGATAGGAACATCTCCAGGTATTCCCCACAAGGAAGGAGGGAGCTACAAATTCCACCCTTGCCAAGGGCTCAGCTGAGCCAGCCCAGTGAGTCAAGTATTACTGTTCTGATTGCTTTTCTAAGAGATTAATCTCGGTGTACATTTCAGATAATGAAGACTCACTCCTCAAGTGGCAGGAGTAACTTTAGGTGAAGTTTGGCAGGGGAGAGGGGAAAGTAAAGGAAAACATTTGTTCAAGTGAAATGACCCCTCCTAGTTAGGCCTCTCTGGGGCTGGGCCATCACAACACATTCTTCTGGCGGGGAAACCCGCACCGCGAAGCATCCTGCTCCCGCACGTCGGCGGCGCGCAGAGCTGTCGGTGAGCTCACTGCCACCCGTGTGCTGCGTGAGCGACGCCTGCTCGCTCAGCCTTCCCCGTAGCCTTCTCTAGCTCTCCCTCAAACATAGAACACCCTTTGTTTCTTTTGCCTTTACACTAAGTGTGCAGGACAGATCAGACAGAATCAAAGTGACTGGCACACGGTAATGATCACACAAATCCATTTTCTCTTGACCCAAGGATGGTTTTTTTTTCCAGATCTGCTTTATCCTGTGGGTTCACTGATACTCTTGTGGATACTTAGCAATGGGGAGGCCACACCTTGAGTGTTGTGCCCAGTTTTGGTCACCTCCATCCAAGAGAGGTATCGAGGTGCTGGACTGAGTACAGAGGAGACAGTGAAACTGGTGAAGGGCATGGAGAATTAATCTGATTAGGATTGAATTAGTGACTGAAGGAGCTGGGACTGTTTAGTTTGAGGAAGAGGAGGCTGAGGGGAGACCTCCTCACTCTCTACAACTACCTGAAAGGACATTGTAGAGAGACTGGTGCTGGTCTCTTCTCACAGATAATTAGTGATAGAACAAGAGGGAATGGCTTCCAGCTGCACCAGGGCAGGTTTAGATTGGGGATTAGGGAAAAAATTTTCACTGAAAGACTAGCCAGATACTGGCACTGGCTTCCCAGGGAGGTGACTAAGTCACCAAGCCTGGATGTGTTTAAGGGTCATTTGGATGTGGTTTTGAGGGAGATGGTTTAGGGGTGAACTTTGTAGAGTAGGATAAATGGCTGGACTTGATGATCCCAAGGGTCTTTTCCAACCTATGATTCTCCATTGGCTTTCAAGTCCAAACGTACATGTACATTTACCATATGAAAAACACCCCCTGCTCTGAGAGTCCCCATATTGTATGTTGTCTAACTCATCTCCCTGTTCACACATAACCATTGTGCACCTCTCTGCCCCTGCAAGAGCTCCCCCCAGGCCTGTCCACTGTAGCACCTGCGTTGCTGGGCAGCCAGAGTCTCTCAGTACAGTACCATCACAAGCCAATACTTGAAACAAGTGGGCTCGAGACAATTCCTCAAGCAGGAACTTTTAAAACAAAAAAGCAGCAGAAGTATCTTAGGACAGCAGCTGATGCAGCTCATTCTGTAGGCCTGTGACAACTGCTCAGACCATTCCATTACGCCTCATATGGCCATTTTCACTGAGCCAAACCCATACTTGTTATCCTTTAGCAAGAACATCCCAGAGCCAACAGGCCTTGAAGAGCTTAATCAGTCGTACATTGCCAACTTGGCAAAAGAACTAAAGGCTTGTGTAAACTACAGCTGAACTGCCTTTGTTGTAATACCAAAATTCACACCCATAGGTCAAAAAGACCCCGGCTGGGGGTGGGTCGGGCCCTCAAAGCACGCGCAGTAGTGTAAATACCCAGTCAGCAATATTACAAGTGTATGTAAATTGGTAACCAATCACGGTAAGGCGAGGGTGGGTTCAATGAATTACTAGTTCTGCTAATTTTGTGTATGAATGCAGCACGGAGAGCCCCGCACGACACGGCAGGCACGCTGCGGGAACCGGGCCTTGCGCAGCCGGAGCCGCAGTAACGAGCGGCCGCGTTGTGCCCTCCTCAGCCAGTCTCGTCCCTGCGTGCGGCACCGCGCGTCTGGGGAGAAAGGCCCGGAAACCTTTGCTGGCAGAGGGCTTAGCATCTCTTGTGATCTGTGAGCACTGCCCTAGGAAGCATAATTAACAAATTGTTGTTCAA
>JANHGL010014447.1:0-26468 GCA_024611195.1 Ceyx melanurus
GAGGAGGGCGGGAGCAGAGGGCGGGACGCGGAAGGCGGGACCACTGAGGGCGGGATCGCGGAGGAGGGCGGGACCGCGGAGGGCGAGCCCCGCCTCAGCCCCTCGCTCCCCAGCGCAGCTTTCCGGCGGAAGCGGGAAGGGCAGCGAGAGCGGTCATGGGTGCCAGCTGCTGCTCCACGTGCGAGCAATGGCACCTGATAAATACACTTAAAAATACATCCCTCCATCCATCCATCCACCCATCCCTCCCTCCATCCACCCATCCTTCCCTCCATCCATTTATCACGCACATGGAAAGGGCCCTCACCCCGACAAAGTGATTACCCAAAGTCAGGGTAATTTTGAGCCCATGCCATAATTAACAGCACACGGGGCCTAGGGTTGAAATGCTGGAAGAAAAGGCTCCCTTCCCTCCCTGTAGCAGCAGGAGGGCTCTGTGACAGCTCTAGTGACACTGCTGCCATAGTTACTGTGGTGCATGCTTTGCACAGGAGACCAAAGCTGAAGCTGTTCTGTGAGCTGCTCAGGGAGGGAAGAGTATTTAAGTAGCCCGTGGAAGCACTGTACAAGTTCGGTCAGAGCTGTTGCCAGGTAGTGTGGAGTCTGTATCTAGGTTTTCCATGCTAAAACCAGCTACACCTTCCTCTGTACCAAGACCAGAGAAATAACCATTTCCATGCTGGCAGGGAATGAGGGGAAAAGGCTGCAACAAGGGGCAAGAAGTCGAGGTGTGTGAAACAGCAGGGACCTGGGGAGGAGGGAAGCTCGACAGGACCTCAGAACAGGCTTTCATCCTCTCCAGGGGATGGGAGAGGGGAGGGCAAGTGCTCCCTGGGCCAGGGTGTGTCTCGTTCCCAGCCCAGAGCACACTTTTCTAGCTCTTGCCTCCTGGTGAAAGCAGTTACACCGGTATAGCTCTTGACTTACAAGGCTGCCCCTGCTCTCGTCTGAGTTCAGTCTTGCTCCAGATCAAGGGGAATAAAGTTTTCAAGGGAATACACCTCCAAGTGACTACGTGCAGCTTTTCCATACTTTAGAAAAACATGCTCTCCAGGCAGTTGGCAAAAGTCCATCAGTGTAACACTCAAGTCTCAGCCTCTGCTCTGAGGTTCACTGTAACGGGCCTCCCTCAGCTTTACTGCTCTTCCATCCTTCTGAGGGCTGCTGCTGCTTCAGACTGCTGCACAACAACCCACTGCTAAGGTGAACAGAAGCACCTCAGTAGTTCTGTGGAACTGGGGTCAAGCCCAGTCACCCCTCCTTTAGTATTTACCAGGTGCCATGGAAGAAAAAGAATCATCACCTTTCTTTGCAGATGCTACACCTCAGTTACCATCTACACTTTAGCTGTACAGAGCATAAATATATACTTTTGGATATATGCAGCATGTTATTACAGATAAATAACTCTCAAAAAGGCCACCTGACTTCAGTGTTTTCACCAACCATGGTTTGAGTGCCACATTAAGCAGTTTACAGCTGGATTCTACAAAAGCCTTCCCCACTACATGTCAGTGGCCTTTTTCACATCACATGGCCTGATCTCCTCAAGGTTTTTACACAGCAGACACATCTCTGCCTCAGGGACAGTTCAGTGAAAAGAAAACACAACAATAAACACAAACCCCAACGACCACAGCACATTGCTGTCTCAGGATGCCTGCCACTCACAAATCACATCTCCCACCTGCCAGACTCCTACACGTGCTCTTCAGCTATTCAAATAAAACTGAGTGTGAGCTCTTCTCCTCAGGATGAAATGCAGCACTTCTCCACATCTGCAGAATAGCAAGAAACCACAGCAGAATAGTCTGGAGCAAGTTCTTACCTCTAACAGTGAACAGCCCCAGGAGAAGTATGTGATGCAGGAGCCAGAACTGGGTGAAAAGCTGTTTCACTGCTCAAGCTGTGAAATGTGGCCTCTATGGAAAGGTGCCACTCCAGAACACAGCCAGACTGCATTCCCTTGGACACATTTTTTTGCACAGAGCAGCATCCAGGGGTGTTAGAACTACAGCATCATCTTGTCATCAATACCAATAAAAATCAACTCAATTCTGGAAGCCTTCACCTGAAGAAGATAACACAAGACCTGCCCCAACAGCTCTGATGTGATTTAACACCAGGGAAAGCAAAACATCTGAATCTCTGCAAGACTGGAAGAAAAGCAGCACCTCACTGTGGCACTGCACCTGGCAGCAGCTCACCTCTCCCCATTATCATCAAGCACAAGTTATACCCATTACCAGTTCTCTGTTCTTCATCAAAACCATTTTGTGAGGGTAGGCTGCAGACAGCAGGTCAGCTAATGTCACAACAGGGAGCAGCAGGGAGCTCTGATTTTTCTGTTGTTTCCAGAAGCAAGACAGACAACTCATTCTTAAATCACTTAAAATGTCTTTGAGTGAATTTCAGAGACTATCATTCCCTCCAGCATGTAATCCCAGAAGTACAATTAGGCCAGCTCTTATGCTTTTATTATAGCACTTGTAATGTTTATTGCTGATGTTTAAAGGTAGCCCAGCTCCTGACACTTTGCACCCTTGTGAAAACCTCAGCTTGGCCCAACACACATTTCCAGCTCTCTGGACCTGGTGACTGCCCAGTTTCACCTCCCAAAGCAACTGATTCCCAAGGCTCCATGTAAGATGGGTCATGACAGAAGCTGGTTACCTAGGGCAGCAGAGACAAAGCTACTTCAGACATGAGAACACAGCTACTGCAACAGGGCTGAGCTTGTGCTCTCAAGCACCACCAACCTACCTGCTCTGGGATCATAGCTGGTATCACCCCAGAATCAAGGCCCTCCTGCCAGAGTCCAACCTGCCACTGCTGCCAGCTCCTGGAGAGTGTGGGGTGTCTGGAGCCAGCCTCCCTCCCCTGCAGGAAGGTTCAGACCAGCACTCACTCAGTTCTTGGCTCCTATCGAGCTGCTCTCCCCAGTAAGAGCGGCTGGTCTGTGCTCCTCCCAGACACTTCCCAAGTGTATTTTTTTCCCACCCCTTCCCATAGGCTCTAAAACTTGTTACAAGTGCTGACTGTACAGGTTCTGCCACAGCAACATAAAAAGACTCTTCCCTGCTTCACCAACTAACAAACAGAAAATCCCCCAGCACTGCAACAGTTGATTTACTGACACCACCACCTACCACACAAAGCATTGCCTGGTGCTGCAGGTAAGAAAATACCTTTGCAGAAAGAATGGGATTCTTTTGGCTCCTAAATCACTGATTTTCAAATTCAAATGCAAGCATCTTACTGGTAATGTGCTAGATAAAAAAAACAAACCCAGTCTTCTAGAGTTACTAAGGATAATACAAAATAATCTAACCAGAGTATCCATCTGTTCTACTACAAAAGCCTGACAGAAATTATTCCACAATAAAAGAAGCTACGTCTTGGAAAAGTAGGTTATATTGAAGTAAATTTCACTTATATTGAGGTCAATTTCTGAGCACAGTTATGGAAAATGGAAACATCAGAGCTTCTGCTTAGGGGCTTCAGAATTTGCCTATACAATTCCATTAACTCTGCCCAGGATATGGAATTCATAAGGTACCAGTCAACTAGGTCATAGCAAGAATTCTAATGTCCTTACTAAGAAATAACAGTCCTCAGAGAAAAGATTACCAAGGAAAACTTATTCAATCTCAGGTGATGAAAGACAGACAGACAATTATGAAGAAGTGGGCCAGTCATTTCTTTCTTCTTTAATATTGTAACTCAGAATTTAAAAAAAAAAAAAAAAAAAAAGAGAACAAAAAAACACCAGAATAATTTTTACTGTACATTCACATTTCTCCTCTGCCCAGTGCTTTGTTTTTTTCAGGAGGTTAACAGAGCTCACTTGCAATCAGGTGGGAAGTTGATATTCCTGCTGGGTCTACATACAAATTGGTGAACATCACCTCTTAGATTTCTGAAGTCTGTACCTCACAGCAGAAAAACAACAGTTCTTGGGAGGCCCTTGGAAACGTTTGGGAGACTAAAAGAGATCAGTGAACTCACTGATGGAAAATAATCTAGAGTGGACTTCTCTTAATGAGAGGGTTTTAGGGGGAAGATTTATCAATCTGTTGTTTACTCCAAATCAGTATTTTAAGTCTTAATGTTTTAATTATATATTTTAAAATTCAGTGTTAATGAACACAGATAATAAATTATGTTTGACAGGTTGTTTTGTGACCCTTCTGCTCAGATTTTAGCAAGTCTGAATCCTCTGACAGTTTTTGATGTATTTATCTGAAACAGTGTCAGTCCTGCTAAAGGTGATAACTTCCAAGTCTTTATGTTTTGCTCAACATTTCAATCTTGTAAACTGAAAAGCAAGTAAAATTTTGGCCAAGTGTGCCTCTCAATAAAATATAAAGGATGATCCTTCTCCCAGGGAATAATTAGTAAATACCTGCTACTATCTCAAAATAAAAATGTCAAGGTGAGAAGCAAGAAGACTTAAGCACTGAAATGTCATCTGCTCCTCACCCTAAAAATTCCATGTTCTTATATTCTCATCTCATCTTTGCTACAAAGGATGAGACTGTTGGGTTTTCTGCTTTTATTTTAAGAGTTTTTAAATCAAAATGAAGGCTCTGAAACTACATCACCTTTAAACTTAAATAGTGTCTGTTTTAAAAATGATTCACTACCATCCACCTGCAGATTCTTGTGATGACATCCACAGATTCTAGAAAAGGGCACTTTCCACAAGCTACCACTGCTTTGTTCCTGTAAGAGAGAGAAATACTCTGTAAGCCATTAATTATATCTAGGCATGAAATTAAGCAACACTTCGTTTAAAAAAAGATGTAATTTCTTCCTGTTCTAGTAGCTTCCTAGGGAAAAATATACACAACAATTTGGGAGAAGTTTAGGCATAATATTATTGACGAATACTTGCTGGGAATCTGGTTCTAGGGAAGAGCTTTGGCCATTCCATTATTGGCTAAGAAGTCTCCACTAATTGACTCAAAACTTTCAAGAAAGCAGCTTTTTTCTTCTCTTCACCTACCCTGGATTTGTTTTCCCTCCTTTAAAAAATAAATACGTATTAAAAGGGTGTCAAGATCAAGCAGAGTCAATGAGCTGGTTGAGTAAGATGCCTGACATTTGAACACTACAGCACCCAGCTCTTTACAAAGCAGCACAAAGGGCAGCTGCTGAGGTCCAACCTGTGCAGCAAAACCAACCAGCAGCATCTGCACACCCCTGGAAGAAACTACAACAGAAACAGGAGTGAGGCAAGTCTTGGAAGAGCTGTAGAGAGCCCAGTGCTGAGTCACCTGCTCCTTACCTGTCACTGGGATGAAGTGGAGGACTGTGGCACTGTGCCTCCCAGGACAATGCTGTTTTTGTCAGTCAGGGTTTTCAGCACAGTGGTGGCTGGGGACTGCAGGATCTTCCGGGACAGCCTCATTCTGCCATCAGTGGGGTCACGGCCAAAGTATTTCACCTGTCACACACAAAACACTCCATGAAGGATGGACAACTGAAAGAGCTGGAGAGAATATTTTCTTTAAAAGATGGGGTTTTGTCGTGGGTGGTTTATTTGTGTGTGTAGTGCAGCAAGAGTATGACACTACATCAGTGTAATTTGAAATGATCTGGCCTCTAACCAGCACAGAAGCTGGCACGGCAAAAATATTTTCTTCATAAACACAAAATAGATTAAAAAATTCACTCAAACTACAAAATATGAACAACAGCTTATGATAATCTTTAAATTACATTAAAAAATTACCTGAATTTCTTGTCCAACTTCTAATCCCAGGGCACTAGGATGTTTAATCTAGAAAACAGTGTTTTTCAGAAAAATTATTTCAGTGTGATTAATTTTGTAAAGACGGAAACATTTCTTCTTTTAGGGATTCCTCATGCTGCACTTCAGACAATTATGGTGGCTCAGCACTACCTCACAAATAACAGGTTTCTACATGTTACATAAAGAGTGCTGCAGCTTTCAGGAACAGTAGGACTGCAGCAGGCAGGGCAAGCAGAGGTTACACAAAAAGGTGCTGCTAATCTAACTGCTTTTAACATGAAAATGGGCCCAGAACAGCACCTTGTTCCAGCTGCTGCACAGCATGCTCAGTGAGAAGTGATTACAAACAGCTCTAAGTGTGCAGCTTACACTCTTTCCAGTAGGTATTACCTTTCTTTGATCAAGCTGGGAATTATGAAGCAGCACTGGTGTCATGTTTGGATACAATTTCACCATCACTCCAGAATCCCTGTGATGGAGAACAGCATGGTTATTTCAAAATGCACTGACATTTGTATGTGCTTTACTCTGCATGTTGACCCCACAGCAAGCATTAGTAAACTCTTCATAAACAAGATTTTACTCCTCTGCTTTTCAAAACCTTCACAGCCAAAACACGTCCACTCATTTTTCCTTAATTGGAAGTGGAAAGAAATTACTTGTATCAGGACAGTGTATTTAAATAATAACTACCAGCCAAAAAGTGCATGTAATTGCAATCCAGTATTTGTCTTGCAAAAACGTAAAAAAAAATTCTTTCCATCCCTGATACAAAGATAAAAAAAGGCCTTAAGTTTTATAGTTTAGAAATAGTCTAATAACTAAATAAGCAGCAAAAATAAACAGCCTTAAGAGAACAGGTAATCTTTTCAACTGCAAATACCAGGGCCAATGCGGGTGCCAGTGTCACCAGAATAAGTCTGGCATTAAAAGCCAATTATTTTCCATTGTATTGGGAATATAGGTGCCTAAACCACATTTCTACTTCAACCACAGAGCACTTTTCCTACCTTATTTCAGTTATGGTGGCCGTGTAAACTGCTCCAAATTCCAAATTAACTTCCTGCTGCAGGGGAGAAAACACACACACACAAACCCAGTGAGAGGCAAATCTAGCAGCTGGTGAAGTGTGAAGTGTGCCCTCACAGGAGTGAAGTGTGCCCTTACATCATCTTTGCAGAGCTCTTGGATGAACTCCCTGGCCTCGTGCATGGCGCCGGGCGTGGGGGCAAACACGGAGTAGGTCTCTTCATCCAGCTGGCTCACAGTCACACCTTGCCAACAGAGCATGAGGGTCAGAACACAGCAAGAGCAGGAGTTATGCACATTTTGCACAGACTCATCACAGCCTCAGATTCCTACTCATTCCCTAACATAACCAGCTCAGGCCCTGGACAGCTTTACTTGCAGCTGAATTAGTCATGTTACGGGTAGGTGTGCCAAATACCTGTGTTCCTGCTTAAAAACACACACACAATTGTTATAACCCTTTCATGGCAGGAAAAAATATTGAAAGTTTTGGTTTTATGAATGAATCTCATCTTCTATGAGTGAATTTCACAGAGATTTTAAGTAAAACTGTGGTTTTCATTAACAGCTGATGGAAATGGAAGTATTTTCGAGCCAGAATACAGTACAACTGCATGGCAAACCTCTCTGCACCTCTAGACTGCAGAGGCCAACAGACTCCACAGGCACCCACATTCTTTATCAAGGTCATACAGACTCCAGTTGTACTTGGCAGTGGAACTGCCAAACACAAGTCTGAAGACAGTGCAAATACCATTTGCAGTCTGCAGCACAAAGCACAAATTAAAAGCACCCTTTTCACTTCACAGTTCTTCTTATCCACTTACAGGTGGCTGCTGCTGAAGCCCATACACCAGTTCTACAGAACTACCTGGGAATCTCAGGTTGAGGTACTTGGTAGTTTTTGAAAGGGCACTAAGGTGGCATTAAGATTCAGCAATAGCTGTGCCAGTAATACCTGTGCTACCACACAGGTAATAAACATGCAGAGAAGAAAGGGAAAAAATGCATTAGGATAAATCATCACAGGAAGCAGGAATGTCTTACCAGTCTGTGCTTGAAGTTTTTTCAAATTATAGGCCCCAGGACCCATAAATCTTAATCTTTTTGATAGTGGAACATGGATAGTTTCTGAAAAACATTTAACAATACTTTGAAATGCTAAATATATTAAACTTGAAAGCTATATAAAAAAATAAGTCCTATTCATTCAAGTTTTTATTTTCTATAGCCACTTGTGTTTGCTCAACATGGATGTAATTTGTAATGACAGATACACACTGACCCCAGTGTACAGTAACATTACCTACAACTGGTCCACTTTGCTTCCTGTTGGGTCTGGGTTTTGCCAGCGTTTGGTTCATGATCTGTAAAATCTCCCTCTTGGCAGCTGTGGGGGGTCAGGGGGAAGAAAAAGGAGCAGAAAGGAAAAGCAGAGAATTTTGTATGGAATTATAACAAAACCTACACAAATCAATTTACAAGCAGAGTCCTGTTAGAGCAGCAAGGTGCAGCTTTGACACTGGCCTGGGTTTAGCTCCACTGCCTGAAGATGGAATGGAATACGGATTACCCAGGGCTTCATTTTAATAGAAGTTTTCTTACTAAAAATCTTGATATTACAATCAAGCTGAAAATTTTAAGAGAAAAGTAGTTAAATCCTTCTTAAAGCTTGAAGCTTCAGCTTTTCCCATGGCTCACTTGAGCCTTTACTACTTGTTTATTCACATGGTATCAAGCTAAGTCTCAACTCTGAACTCCCTGAGGTAACACAGACTTTTACTTCAGTTCTAACAACTTGCTGTGCAAAACATTTAAAAAATGGTCTTGTTACTTAAAAATCCCCCACCAAACTCAGTTTTAATTAACTTTAAACAAGCCCTTTTACTGATGTACAGCACAGCAAAGAGCAAACCTCCCCCACACACACCTCAACTCACCATATATGGCTTGAATACAGGATGACAATACTTCATACACTACTTATTTTGTATGAAGTGCCTAACCGAAGTAGAACAGACAACACCCAGACCAGACCAGTTTTTTTGGATATGAGAACAACAAAAAGATTATAATATATTGTTCGTTTATTGTTTAGTTTCTTAAAACTTAGGATATAAATAAACAATATCAAAATGGGTGCAAATTCAAATATGGACCTACTTGTAGCTTGCTGAATAGCTTCCATTACTATTTTCATTGGTATTCCTGGCAGTTTTAGATCAACCTAGTATGAAAAGAGTTCAGTTACATCAATAGGAAAGTAAATATTATTTATATTGCCAGAGTTCCACTCTAGGAAACTTTAATGTTGCAATACCTGCAAGGCAGTTACTCCTTTATTGGTACCTGCCATCTTGAAATCCATGTCACCATAGTAATCTTCTATTCCCTGCCAGCACAGAGAGAGAAAGCAGATTGGAGTCACTTTGTCCCAGTGTCAGGTCTCTTTACACTAACAACACATCCCATGTTTCCATGAGCCTCAAAGTACTTCTGCAGACCTGGAGTTACTTCTGAGACTCGTGTGTTTTTCCACAGCCTTATTTTTCTGTTCAGCATTAATACTATTCCTTTCTAACCTTATAGATTAATTGCTTCTGTGGAATAGTTTCTGAACAGCAGAGTCACAGGAGATTTTGTACTCTCAGCAGCTGCCACAGAAAGCAGCAGCAGCAGCACAACAGTGTATACCCCTGCACCCCACACCCCTTCCTGGCAACTTTGCCACGTGCTCATTCTCCACCCAGAGCAGTGGAGTTTTCAGAAAATTAAAGTCTGCAAGCAGCATTCATCTCCTTCTCCCAAGAGAAAAGACAAAATTCATTGCAAAAAGACAACATGTGAGAGCTCAAAAGAAATAACTGAGACTTCCAAGAAGGTAAGAAACATGACTGGACTTTTCAGAGATTTTTCTGAAATAAGGGAGGAGCTTGGGAGACAAAACAGAGCAAACTGTCAGATCTTTCTAGCAGCACGTGTTAACTCTGTAGGCCAGGGAGGGCACTGTACAGAACTGAGCAGCAGTAAATCCCCAGGGCTGGAAACACTCACCAGGATGTCTGTCAGCAGGCGATAGTCCTCAATATCTCCTTTTTCCAGGCTGCACTTGGTAACAAGGCCTATGGCTACTCCTGCCACTGCACTTGACACTGGAACTCCTCATCATGAGAAAGAAAAACACATTTGTATTGCCTCTGCTCATTTCCAAGTCTTGGAACACATTATCTTATGTAGTTTATTCTTGTAAGTGTATCTCGTACCTGCATCCATTAATGCCAAACTTCCCCCACATGCAGAAGCCATTGAAGATGACCCTGCAGAGTGAGAGTACATGGGGTGGAAAAAAAGAAAAGGATAAGAAAAAAAGTGTTAAACATTGGTCAGAAGTATGCAAAACAGAAGTTGCCAGTGATATTCCTCAATAACAGTTCTACAGTGAACTAGCTAGGAAGTACTGTGCAGCAACACACCTCCTGCCAGAAGTAACTGCCATTAAAACAAGAAATGAGTAATAGAGCTTGAGTCTTCACAGACATAGATACCAAAAAAAACCTCAACTAGCATCATGATTAATGTGAAATATTGTAGATGAAGAATTTGGGTTGCACAGGAAGCTGCAGATGAAACTCCTCCCCTTTCTTCATTACTGTCATGCAAACTGAAACTAAGGTCCATTGCTCATGACCACAAACACCCTTTTTACTTTAAGTACTTCAGGTAGAGCTGTAAAAATTGCAAGGTTAAAAATGAAATCTATTACCTAAAATGCCTACAGCTCAAAGTTGTAAAGCTCAACCTTCAAGAGACAAACTTAGTGCCTAGAACTAGGCTAAGAAGAAGACAATTGTAATACCATTTGACTCTAAGACTTCAGAAGTAACTCTTATTGTGAATGGGAAATCCTGGGGAATAACTGGTTTTAAAGCTCTTTCTGCCAGTGCACCTGTTTAAAAAACAAAAACCAAAATAACATGAAGTGATTAATAAGTAAAGAACAGTCAGATAAAATATTACAACTTACCACTCCTCTAAACTCACCATGCCCAAGCTCTCTTCTGTTCATACCAGACACTTTGCCAATCTCATTAGTTGCATAAGGAGGAAACTGTGAAGGAAAAAAAAAAAAGTGTATATAGAAGATTAACCAAGATTTTTTTTCTTAGTTTTAGAACAAACACTCAAATAATTTGAATTTTGGTGCTCCTCGGAGTAAAAACAAATAATTTTTTTCAAGTTCAACCAGCACACGACTTGTACCAGTTGCTTATCTGGCAAAGCAGGGCCAGCCTAGGTGATGCTGGGTGAGTATTTAACTTCAACAGAAGAGAATAGAGCAGTTGCAAAGTAGCTGAAAAACAACACAACAAGCTTACTGCAATTAAACTTGTCCAACAACACATCAGAAACCCTGTCCCTGTCATATGCATAATGGAACAAGATCTGCCTGTATGAAGTACTCTGGACAAGGTCCAAAGGCTGAGGGAGAGCCAAGAGGTAAAAGCATTACTGACTGCTGGGGAGTATGTCAGATGAACAATGGGGTTTACTAAAAATACCAGAGCAGGTTAATCCTGCTCTCAGCAATAACCTGTTCTTAGCTGACTAACCTCACGTGAAGAGCTTCAAAAAGCTGTCACAATGGCACCTTACAAACTGTCTAGTGCTCCTGAGGAAACCAGAGCTTCTCTTCACAAGCTGAAATATACACTAATTATTTTAGCAAGTCATAATAATAATTCATGCCCTTGGAAGCAATCAATTGCACCTCTAGAGGACAGACAAAGCCTTTCTGTGAATCATGCAGAAAGCTGGGACACAGTAAAACTCTCACCTCGTAATGCAGCATGAAGTTTTTATCTTTTATTCCACTATTAATTAAAAACAAGACCATGTCAAAGAAGAGCAACCAAACATGTAATACATACAAAAGATAATATATCATACATTCAGTTATTCTTACAAATAAGACTCAGCAGAACCAACAACTCTGTGTATTTGCTGATCACCCACATTTTTCCTAAGGTTTTCTATGTAGTAAACAAATTTAAAAACACAGTCAAAGAAAGAAAATGTTAAAACCACCATCATTTAAACAATTTCCCTGGTGATTTAGTATAGACAGGCCCTATCAGTTCTTTATGCTGGTTTTGGTGAAATAGACTGAATGAGCTGAACACATATATCAGGTTCCAAGTGTGGTGATGAATACCTGAGAGAATCAGCTTTTATCAGTCATTTAGTTAAAGCACTTTGATAAAAGGACTCAGGTTTACAGAGGCAAGAGCTCTTTTTGTTCTCTCAAAACCAGACTGGAAGTTCCTTACAATACTGTCCAATTTCAATGCATGTCTCTGGAATTCATGTCAACTTAACAAACAGCTACCAAGTTCTGTTGAAAACAGGTTGCTTTGAAGGCTGATTTTACACAGTTTGCAGTCCTAATAAATACAAATGCACATGTAGAAGTTCATGGCATATTTACCAACATGCTTAAACACTCAGCCACAAATATAACACCAAAAATATACACACCTCACTGCTGTTGAGATGGCATCTGATTTCACACTTGATTCTAGAGAGTCAAAGGTAACTGTACAGAGAACCTGCAGCAAAAAGACAGGGGGTAAATAAACTGCTCAACACTTCCATGACCCACAACCCTTACTGGTTACAAAGACACAACAATAATAATAATATTAAGTCAGCAGCTGACAGTCTTCTAGGAAAATGAGCTATAAACCCCTAGAAGGGCAAATCTCACATGCAATTAATTTAATCCACCCAACAGCTGATACAGTCAGAGAAGAAAAAGCAAACTAATTAACACATTGGGTGTTTTTTGGTATAATTTCCTGATTTAGATGAGGTTATACACAAAGTCCCTTAGAAGGATTTCTCATGACATGCACCATGACAGAGCTCCCTGCATCCCAGTGACCCATTAACTGATGTCACCTGTTCTAAAAATTAACAGCATGACATTTGTTGAAACAAAAGCTTTTCAGGTAGAATATCTTCAGCATAACAGTCTACACAGTGGGATGAAAGAGACACCACTTTGGACTTCCTATTAACAACCAATTTAAATTCAAGCCACCCAGAATCTGAAAGCTTTCTTCTCAAACTTTTTCAAACTCAAACTGTTTTACCTACACAAAGGCAAAACCCAACCAACCAAAAACGCCCCAAAGCTGCCAACCTGATCTGGACAAGGAGAATCCATCCAGCAGCTAACCTTGGCTAGTTAACATCCCTCAGGATGGCTGAATTAAAGGACTCCTCCTGGGCACACATGCTTAAAGTATGTACTGTTCACAGCTCAAGGAGCCAAAGTTCTGTCTACTGTCCTAATGGACACAGGTTAAATTAAACCTAAACTGTTTCCTAGTTACTGTATGAAGAAAAAGTAATAATTGCATTTAAATGAAAGATAGAAATTATCAAAAGCTGAAATAGTTGTAATTATCAAAGTTAGAATGAAAGATACTACCTGTGTTTGACCTCTCTGAAATAAGGCAGATCCATGAAGCATTTTATACATGTTCACTTCACATTTAATATCTCTGAGTGAAGTCAAATCTCTCCCATCACACCTAGAGTTACAAGCAAAAATTATCAATGGAACTGCAGTCTTGGCTAAAAACTTCTCAGAATTATTATTCAGGAGTTTGATATACTTACCTCCTATATTCATTCAGAACAAGGTTTCTGAAAATTTCCTTTGAAACTACATTGAAGGATTCCATGATTTCATAAGGCTCAGCCTCTGGAAATTTTTCTGGGTATAAAAAAGAAATTGCATCTGAAGTGGGAAAATGAACTTTTGGCCAAAGACCAAGCTGTAACTCAGAGCTAGTTCCATTTAAGCTCTAAGTATTATCAAAGCAGCAAAAAAATACCTTTCAGCTGCTCTTCTGTTTCAAGTCTTATTTTGTTAATTGCCTCATCTCTAGAAATCTGTAACAGAGGATTTGCAAGCAGTTAACTCCACAAGGCAGAATAACAACAGAGGTCTGGCTTGATTGGTTCTGATGTTTTATTGACACTACAGAAAGTAAGCCTTACTTCATTTCCATTATGATATTAATTAAATAATTGTATTGTTTTAATTGATTACTTACTTTATCATGGTTAGAATCTGTGAACACCTCGTAGATCTTGTTAAAAGCAAGTCTGGTGGAAGAAAAGGAAGAATTTTGAAAAGACAGCTTAAAACCCCCTTATACAATTGTTTATTAGAAGCTAAATCTTGGTTTTCATTAGCAGTAGAAAGCACCAGAATGACATTTATAAACATTATGAGCCCCAGGCTGCCTGCTCTCCTGAAATTCACCATCAGCTCCACAGCAAGGCTCAGACTGACATCCTGACTCCACCTGTCATCCTTCCACAGTAAGGAATATTAACTTACAACAGTTCCACTGGGTTTTCAGGGAATTTTTTTTTGCCTCATCTTTACAGAGTATAAAAAAGGCCCAAGTTTCTATGGAAAACTCAGCAAGTAATTCTACACATTTGGAAGTTATTTTACTAAAGAAAACCCCCAAACTATCTGATCAGAGGCCATAAAATTAAATAACCACCATTAAATAAGCATTTTGAGTCACTTAATAGATTTTAGATCACAATTACTTGTTCTGAACTCACTTCTTTGCACATTCCACAATCTCTTCAGGAGCAACAAACAACTTCTGAACAGCCCTCTTGACAACACCCCGTTCCTTCACCAGCTGCTGGATGCCCTGAATGATTTGCTGGGTGTGCTTCACCCCCACTTTGATGGCATGGCAGAACTCTTGCTGTAATATATTCTCAGCAGTTGCCTCCAACATGACTGTCGAGGGAAAGGCAAGAATTTAGTAAATCACTATTTTTCCTGTTCAATAGCAATTTGACTCATTTCTGAGGCAACACAGATTAACATGAAGCTGCATAAATATGATTCCATTTCTTTTACCCAACCTGTTGCTGTTGTGTTTTCACACAACAGTAGGACTAAGTTTTGAGATTAGGAATATATCTGCAACAAGGCACCCACTTTATTTTCAAGCATTCAACAGGTATTAATAATTAACCTACTTACCAACTTGATTTTGTGGAGCTCCAGCAACCACTAGGTTTAAAGCACTAGAAGCCATCTGTTTTCGAGTTGGGTTGATAACAGTTTCTCCATCAACCAGCCCTACCCTTACTGCACCTACAAAGACACTCACAACAATTATTATAATGGCCTTATTCAAGGTATCATTTTACATTGGTAATTACACATCTAAACCAAAACATTAAGCCTATGGATAAATTTTAAAATATCAGTGTATTTAGATATACATTAAGAAAAACATCTGTAAGGAGAAAATATCTGTTCTTTAATTTCTTCTGGGTAGTATTAGTGGATAGGCCAGTCCTGCCTGGCACATAATGCCACTTGGCATTGCAGACAAGGCTGTAAGCCTATGCAGATGGTCTGGTCATTTGAGGAGATGTTTTGTAGGGAGGTGAAGGGAAAATACAGCTAAATATTCTTGGCTAGATATTTCTATTCCTAAAATAAAAATAACTCACAATTAAATAAAGCTCTTCCTGAGTCCCTGGGAAGAAAGTATTCTTACCCCACTATCTTCTAAACAATGCTGTCCAAGAACCAAGTGTCTCTAAAGAAAAAATGAAGTTCTTGGTCACTACACTCTATCTGGATTATAAATACTTCTAGAATTATACTTAGTTTAGGAAAAAGAACACCTGGAATTGAATTACTCTACTGTAAAATTATTCTCAGTACTTGAAATAAAAGATACTGGACATTAGATTCAGGTTCTTTCTAAAAAAGAAAGCATGGACTTGCAATCCAAGCCTTCCATTCTGTTCAAATCAGAACAAAATATTCCAAACATTTACCTACCAATGGGACCATTCCATGGGATATCAGATAATGCAAGTGCTGCAGAAGCTACAATGAGGAGAGAAAAATCTGTATTAGAAGAAAATAGATCACATTAAATCACCAACATGCAGTAATTGTTAACAGTCCTCTTACCTCCATTAATTGCCAGAATATCAGGATCATTGACACCATCTACTGCTAAAAGATTACAAAGGATCTGGCATAAGATAAAAGACAATGAATAATTTTAACCTACACATTTCATTAGCTGTCAGTACAAAGCTAAGGACAAAATATTGCAGGTATTTATACAAGCCTATACTGCAGGTAAGTTTATTCAGGTATTTAAACTCAGAAGCTCACAAAAAAAGACCCAGTAATGCAGAATATCCTACAATACATACTATTAGCCTTTCTTTCCTCATAAAATAGAGGATATTTGAATTTTGCTCCTGTATCTCTACAACAAAATGTGCAAACTAGCACATAATAAAAATAACTGAAGACATGGAGATGACAAACTATCCAGCAGCACTTTATCACACTGCTTCTGGATGCCACTGAGAACTCTGTTCTTAAAGCAGTGCCTAGATGATGTGGAATTCTCAGATGTGCTGAGGTTTTCCACTCTGAAGGCAGCTATTGAGGAGAGTGAGGGTGACCCACCTGTGTATCATAGAAGTATCCCACTGGAAAGAGGGGCCTGATGGAGCGATCTGCAAGGGAGCAAAAGGTGAAAGAAAAAACTGAGATGTTGTGTCACAAACCAGTGCTGATAAACAACAAACCACAAACTTGTTTTCTTACTGCAGAAACAGTCAGCTCTGCATAAAGCAGTACAAAATTACTATACTCTCAAATGCTCATGAGGATATTACAGCTATTTTAAATAGACTGTAAATAACACGCCTACCTATTACTCTGCTTGTGAGGATTTCTCTATCAGTGGAGCCAAGTTCTCTTCTCAGATAGTTGGTAGGAATTCTTCCTGCTGCAGCAGCTTTCTGACGATAGTCAACCTTTCAAACAGAACAGATACTCCTGAGGACAACTAATGACATCTCAGAACCACAGAACCATCCAGATTAGAAAGGATCTGCCTGAAGGTCTGCAAACCAACCCCCTGCTCAGAGAAACATCAAGCTGGATTCAGATGCCAGCATTCAAGGCTCTGTCTTGATGTCCACATGGACCCCTGGGTTATGCTCCCTACTGACTGCCCAGCCTGAGCTGGCACAGGGCAGAAATGCAGCCCAAATTCAGGGCTGGGTGTTTGTCCTTACAGAATTCCAGCACAGCTCCTGTTGGGTCATTCCTTCAGCCCTGGTCTCTCCAGACAGCTGCCCCACTTGTCAGGGTGTCACCTGCCCCTCCACTGCTGAGGCTGCCCCTGATGATGACAAACCCAGGCTGGTCACTAGTACTTACCACCAGTGGCATAAACTGAGATGCAGAAGGCTTTGTCTTGCTGACTGCTGTGACCATTACTGCTGTGTCACCAAACTGGATTGAGGGGAAAAAATAAAAATCAATTAAATCAGCTGAAGCCAAAATATTGTCTGAAGTTCTAAAGTTATGCACCAAGTAAAACTCCAGAACAGTCTTAGCAAAACAGGCACAGAAATCCATGCTTCTCATCAGTAATTCTGCTTGTCAAACACAGTATTTTCCACACACAAAGCACAGGCACACAGCCATTGCTACTCGAGGCTGTTTCCTTCTAGCAGGCTCTGATGCCCTAGCAATGACTGTTTAGATGCAGGAGTCTTGAGGCTGCACACATTTTAAGGTTTTGTTGTGGTTTTTGTTTTGTTTTTACCTGAACAACAGCAGATCCATCAGCAAACCTAGCCAGTTTTCCAGAAGACAGTTCCATCTTTCTGTCAGAAAGAAAGAATCTGTTACTGATGGGGAATTCAAACACATCTTGCAGTAACTTCTGCATTCATCTGCAGCACCAAGTGTACAGAATGTTGTCTGCCCTTCTCACTGGACACAGAATTCCTCCTTAGATATGGAAATTTAAGCTCTTTGACCAAAAAGTGGCCAAATCCTCTTCACTTTCATGGGGTTTTGCCTCCAATGCCCTCCTGCTTTCACCTCGAAGCAAAGACTTGCAGCCACACAGGATGTCACCTAAAGTTTCAGAGTCCTGGTGCTTGAAAACTTAACTCCACACCTGCTGCACCGGTTGAAGGAAGGGGGAGCTGCCCAAAAAAACCCTCTTCCCACTACAGCTGGGGAATACGATGCCTTGGGCATCGGAGAGGGAAGGCCCAGGGCGGAGGGAAGGCAAACCACCCGCACTTCCCCCGCGGCCCCCGAGGAGAGGCTGGACGCGTCGCCAGCGGCACTTCTCCTCACGTTTAACCCGCCACCCCGGGGCTGCCCCCTGCCCCTGCGGCCTGCGGCGGGGGGAATGATGGGGCTCTGCGGGCTGGCGGGCGGCGGGGATGCGCTACACGTGCTTTTTGTGGCGGGGAGAAAGGGTGGCGACGGGCAGCGTCAGAGCGGTCGGAGCCCGGCGCCGGTTGGGGTGCGCGCCGGGAGGACGCGATTGCAGCCCTCGGAAGGGTGCCGGCTGTGGGGATGCTCAGGGCAGGCTGGAGGCTGCCTGCGGGGTGACCCCCGCCGAGCTGCGGGAGAAAGAGGGACTTTCTGCTCCTCGGGCAGGCTTGAGAGGTGATACGGTGCCCTTTGGGTTTGCCTGCGGCTTTGGCACCAGCACGTCAGCCGTTCTTGGTCTCTCATCCATTGTTCTCATGGGTTCCATTAAGAGGCTCATCCTAATGTTTTGGGAGTTTGTGCGAGTCTGGCTAAGGCAAAAGACTAACAAGATTATTTTCTTACATTTTATTTCATGTACTGCCCTTCCTCTTTTGAATTTGACTGGAACCCGAGAGCTACTTCAGTAGCACTGTTGGTAATGCTGATAGCACGTTTTGGAACCAGCTGTTATCTAAAAAACAAGTGATTCTTCTCTTATTCCCACTTCAGGATCTAGTCTTCTTTATATCTGTCTAATCCTAAAGCCTTTGACCATGGAGGTTTTGGAGTGCTGGGCCCTGTTCCAGCAAAGTTGCTCACACTGTTTACCCTTTTAGTGACTCTGCTGATTCGAGGTATGAGACCTTTGTGTTCTGTAAAACCTGTGCTGCAGAACAGAAGGAAATCTCAGAGAATAGAGGCACATGAAATCTGAGGATCTTACTGTATTTTTATGTATTTCCTGGGAAACAGACCTGCTGAGAACTTGGCATTTCTTGTCAGGAGAAAGTCTAGTGAGATCACTACTGATGAAATACATTTCAGATGCTAGGTTAGCTTCAGGACTTGGGGTGTTTGGTCAGGTCATCCTTTTTGATATTAGTTGGTGGCTCTGTAGTATCCTGTCATGACCCTCTGCATCTGAGTTAACCTGCTTTCCTGAAGCCAGAGCAGTACTAGTAAAGATTGTGGTTGGTAGCCAGGATGGTGAGGGCTCTGTGTCCTGGAGCCCGCAGGTTGGCTCAGGGGGATCACTAAGGTGGTGCTGGCAGTTCAGCAGGCTGCCAGGGCAGCTAGCATGGGCTAGCCTCTGGCTATTGGCAGGTGTCTGCAGCATGTGACATCTGTAGGAACTAGGCAGACAGCAGGGTGTGCTGTGCTTGTGGTTGCACTGTGGATGCCTGGCAGAAGCTCTGCAGACGTAGCCAGAGAGGGTGGCAGCTGGTCTTTCCCACAAAACATGCAGAGGCCAGAAGCTGGCTTGCTGCCCAGGCAGGTGACCAGCAGTTCTCTGCCAGCCTTTAGCCCTGGGCTAACCAAAGATGTGAAGTCTTGCAGGGGGGTGGGGAGGGACACAGGACAGCATAATGCTTGGGGACAGGGAGCTCTCCTTCTACCAGTTTCATAGGCCTGGTTGGAAATTTGGAGCAGTGGTCCAGCTCCCTCTTTTTGTCATGCAGGGAAATTTGCTTAACCTCTGTGCTGTGCCCTACCTATAATGCTTCCCTCCCTGTACTTGGTGAGCTTGGCAGATCAAAAGCACTGCTTAGGCTGTAGTGTTGGTCCATCTTTGTGTGCTGACTAGAAGTGGGGAAAGAAATAATGAAAAGTTCTGACTGCAGCAGATAAACATGCAGAGAAGGCATTCTCCAGTCCTTTCTCTAACACTGTCATGCTCCTTGAAAACATCAGTCTTAACTCAGAAGACCTATCAGATGAGTCCAGCCAGGGTTGGAGTGAAAGTGGGAAATGGAGATGTCAGCATATGTCTCTGTTGGGGCTGCATGCACAGATTCCCTTCTGGGTGGAGAACACTTTCATGTTTTTCCTGGCTGATCTCTGGCATAACAATTGCCATAGTGATGGAAGTTTGGATGGAAGACCCCCCTGGATCTGTTCCTGGGTGACTTGGTCTAGGTGCCCCTGCTCAGGCAGGGGGATTGGACTAGATGATCTTCTAGCTCCCTTCCAACCCCTCACATTCTGTCATTCTGTGAAGTTGCTTTGCTGTTGAAGTTTGCTTTGCTGTTGAAGTTCTAATATCTTTGCAATGTCATAGAGGTGGGTGTATTAAATCGCTATGCATTTTCTATCAGGAGAGCTATGAGTGTGTCAATCTGGCCTTGACAGAAAGAGTCATGATTGAGACACACACATGCTCTCATCTGCTCTGTAAAAGAAAATGAAAATGGGACTGTCCATTTTTGAAGGATCTCTTCTTAGAGTTATTAATTAATGAGAGTTAATTCATACCCCAGTTACTTCAGGTCACTGGATGTTTCCTGACACAGGAACAACGGCAGCCTACTACTGAGGAAATAGCAAGGGGACACACACAGACACACAATACTCACACACACAAACAAACAAAACAAAACCCAACAAATAATAATTGTCTGACTGTCTCCTGAATCACTTGATAGCTGGTGGTGTTCCTGAACACCTCTCAGAGGCTGGGTGGGTGCTGCTACATCTGGTAACCTATAAAGAGGCTGAAACTGTTGAAGATTGTGTAGTGCTCAGAGTAAGCAGAAAAAATGGTTTGTAGTGGTTTACTTGTTAACAGAATAAAATACCTGTTTAACATGAAAGTTTCCTGTTCTCAGACCACAGCATAATGGATTCCTGTATCTCATATCTTGCTGACTAGTCAGCCCTTGGGGCATCTTTCTCTAATCCACCTCTCACCCTTGCCTTTTAGACGACTTTATTTCTGCTTCAGTCAAGACTCAAGTTAATTAAGTTCATGAATACATGATACTCTTTAAATACCTGCATTTGCACTGATGTAATATACTGTACACAGCCTCAGAAACTGTACCTCCTGACATATCTATGGAGTGAGTTCAGCTCAGGCTTTTTGGGGATTAATTTCACTCACTGGCCTTCATGCCTCTTGTGTAGGAGTTGAGAAATAGTTCAGGTCTTGGGTTCCCTGTGGAGATGGATCCAGGAGCCTTGCCCAGGAAGCTTTTCTAGATCTCCTCACTCTATGTTTCAAGCCCCTTCATGACACAGGTTTAAGTGATGTTGTCAATTGTCTTTCTGAGTTTTCTGCCTCATGCCCTGCAGATACAATGGCAGGAGTTAGGCTTTTCTGCTTAGTCTCTGCCCCCACCCCCAGTTAGTTATGGGAGTGTTCCCTTTTACAGCAAATTAAATTCAGACTGACAGAATTTCTTTCCTGAAGGTGGGCAACAGTTCCTGCAGCTTTTCTTCCTCAGACTGTTCTGAGCAACATTCAGTTGCAGTTAGAGAAGCAGAGTTGCTATTTTCCTGCCTTGTCTCCCCAGTCTGCATTCTCAGAAAAGCTGAGAAGAGTGTCAGGATAATTAAGTTGTTGTCATCTTCTGTTTTGGTGATTTCTGCTCACCTCTTTTCCTTGGTTCCCCAAAGATCTCCACAGTAGAGAGATGAACCCGCTTCCTAAGGCCTGATTTGTGCCTGTAGGCAGGAAATTTGGATGTTCTAGACTGCCCATCTCTACCCCCTGCTTTGCTGAAGTTGCATTTTTTACCTGCACCAGTTGGATGTTCTGGGTGGTGTGTCAGGAAAGCTCATCAGTAGCACAGAAGGAGTTTGAAGATCAGAGGTCTTCCCAATGGTCCTGAACACAAGTCAGTCCTGGGCTCTTGACCTGTTTCTTGGGTAAAACTGGGCCATTGCAAGTGCTTTTATGTCTGAGTGCTGTAGTGAGAATTCCCCTTGGAAAGCAACCAAGCCTGTCTTAGGATTTTGTCCTTCAAATTCACCATTTTCACCATTCACCAGGTTCACCATAGCTGGGACTGATCCTTTAATAGCATGATTAGAATGTAACTTTGTCAATGTACATATGCATTACATATGTACACTTTAGGCTGGGTGTCTGTGGGGTTATTTAAAATAATGTCTAATAAAATTAATTGGAAGGATTTATTGAACAGGACCTTGTGTTCCTTCCAATGAATGATGTTGCTTAAGGTTAGTATTTGGTGGCAGGATTTTTGTTGGTAATGTCTGTGGTTTGCTTTTTCCATCTCTCCTCATTTTTATTCAGAGTTTGATCACACATCAGAGTATTACTATTCTAAACACGAGAGAATCTCATAGGTTCGAAGCAATAAATGCAGCTTTTTCTCCATGACCTCTGTTTCTAGTTCAAGAGGTGATGTTTTGATGTTAGTGGATTATGGATTTTTTTCCCCTAACCAACAGAGGAAACGAGATGGTACTGTCTTGCACAATTTGGAGGGAATCCTCCAGGTGGCTTTTGAAGAGAGCACATTCATTTTTTTCCTGCTGTAGATATAAAGAACAAATACTAGTGTTTTGAAACCTCTGAGATTTCTTCTGCAACAAATTTCTCTCCTTTTCTCCTCAATTTTTGGACCCTTTTGAAGGACACTGAGGATCAGTGACTTAAAGCTTCTAAAGCTATTGCATTCTATTTTATGAGACTATAGAAGATGAACAAATTCTGCTGTTTATATCCCTTTGCTACTTCTTGCATGTTAAAATAGCTTGATGCTTTGACAGTGAGATGCCCTTTTTAGACGGACTTTGTAAATATTGTCAGTGTTGAGCATGTGAGCAGAGGGGTCAGTGTCTATGTCCAGGAGCATATGGATGTTGCTCACAAGAAGCCTTGAAACTTCTTCAGTACTTTACTAAAAAAAATGCTATGTTCTGAACTGTGAACCAGGCACTTTCTAGAAATAGAAATGAAGGCTTGTTTGCACTCTGGAACTGGAAACAAGCTGATTTCTGGTTACAAAGACTGGTTGGTGGTAGATTGATGTTTTTATTTATGAAATGTTAGGTTTCTTGGACTAGTGTCTCAGTCTAGTCCTGGGCAGTGGTCTGCAACAGGATGCAGCCCATCTTGGCTCTTGGGCATGTATTCACCTAAATAAAGTAGAATTTCATCCTTTGGTGACATTGAGGTCTTTATATTGAGAATTATTTCAAGCCTTAGTCTGGAAAGGCAGCACTTTCAGAGGCTTTTTTTTTTTCCCCAAAGGAATAGAGTTTCTTCAAAAGGAACTGGCAGTGGTTAGTGGTGCATGTTAACTTGGTGGATCAAATGCTAAAGTTCACTGATCTTGTGTTCAGCCTGGGGTTTTTTGTGTTGTTTTGGGTTTTTTTTCCTTTTTTTTTTTTCTGGTGTGTCATCAGACAATCAGCTCTTCCAGATCTAAGCTGTATCTGTTCTGTGTGTGTTTGTCAGAAGGAAGAGGACGAGGCCAGGCACTGTCTCCAAGTCTAGCACAATTCAGTAATGGAAAGAACTGACTCTTGCTGCAAAACAGTGATGAGAAAAACAAGTATTAAAAAAAAAAAACACAACCAAAAACCCCCTAAACCACACCTTCCAAGACTTCAGCCAGATTTTTTTATTTCAGTGGAAGGGAAGCACACACAGTCTATAAACAAATGGCTGGAGAAGGAGAAATTAATTTACTGCCTCCATTTTATATTCACTAATTTGTGAAACAAAAAACCTGCTAGAAGGCTTCCTTGCTTCCTAGTGGTTAAAGCATTTGCAGTGTGTGTCATTTGCAGCATCACTGTGACTGTGCAGGCAGCACTGACAGTTAAAATAGGAGCTTGAGAGACTTTGGTCTTCTCAAGAGCAGAGAGGCCTCTGCAAGTGCCCCTCTATAAAGCCTTCGTGTAAATTGTTCACCAGCTTTTGATGATGGCTCTGTGAAGCCTTTTCACCCTTGGTGTCTCCAGAAGTATATATTCTGTGAATGGGAGTATTTTCTATTAAGTATAGCTGTTTTCTGCCTGTTTTGCTGGATCTAAGCTGTGGAAAGCGGGGCAGAGGGAAAATCAGGTAACAGTGAAGAACAGGCTTAGCAGACCCTCCACTGGTCTTGTGCAGTCCTCTGCTGCATGATGTTAGGGTTTTTTAAATCCTGTTTATGCAAGTTGTCTGCATTTTGCAGCCTCATTTTGTTTTTCTTCTCCCTCTGGAAATGGGATGTTTGTCTTGCCTCTGTGAGAGACTGTTTCCTGACTGTTTTGTGTTTGTGGTTTATTTGGGGTTTGGTTTTTTTCTGCTAACTTGCATGATCTGCAGCTTTGAAGAGGATTCCAGTCTCCTGACACCCAGTACTTGGTCTGCTGAAGAAAGTCCAGTCTACTGTGCCATCACCTTCACCAAGGAGCATGGAGAAGCTGATATCAGAAAAACCTGTTTCTGTGCCTGTGTCTAAGGTACTCACTGGTCTTTGGGGAATACTGTTTGCCTGTCATCAGATTTGGGAAAGCTCTGTTTTCAGAAGGTCTTCTAGATTTTTATTTTATTTTTTTTATGGAATGCCATGGAAGTAGGTGCTATTGAAACCAGTGGCCTTTCTGGAATAGTTTTTCCTGACCACAAGTATCAATACAGAGTCTTTTGGCACCATTTTCTAACTAGTCACTGAGTAGCATTACTTTGTTCCAGTCTGCTTGGAATGGGAGTGTTTTATTTCACAGAGCTGTCTTTTAATGTGGGAGAGCTATCTGCCATAAAACTAGTCCTGTTTTCTTTATGTTAATGGAGGCTAGTTACAGCAAGCAGAAAGTGTGTTGAAGTTATTATTACCATGCAGGGCACTGCATTGAGCTTTTGTACTTGGTATTGCAGTGCAAGATTATTGTTTTGCTCGTGTGGATTTGGCAAATGAAAATGATGCTGAAATGTTTTCTCATCTTCAAAATACTAGGGGAAAATTAGCTGACCATTAAAATACCCATTTGTTGTGGCCTTTTTTATATTAAGGGAAAAACAGGACTGGGATGCATGAGAATGTCCTACTGAGGCACACTGTGCTCTCTTAAAATACCTTGGTCTTAGGTACAGTGACAGGATCTCTTGTAGTCAGTGGCAGAACTTGTCCTTGTGTGTTAAAAGCTGCTTGTTGCCATTGTCCCTTTTGGCTTACAGGCAGTGCTGCTTTCTGGGAAATTGCCACCAGGGTAGTTTGTGTTCAGGCTTCCCTCCAGAGGACTGCATGGTGAAATGTCAGACTGGAAATAGATGTAGGGATATGATGTACAAAGGTGGTTTCCCATGGTGCTTGAATAACTGTGTCTCAAAAGATGCTCTGTCCTTGTTACAGGAGGGCATGTGAATCACTCTCTTTTTCTTTTCTTCTTTCCCCACCTCAACCTCTCCCAAGGGTGAAATGCCCAAGCGTCCTCCCCAGGAGAAGCCAGACACAAACTCATGTCTTCATGCACCTGGCAAATATTTTCTCCCTGGAGGGACAGACAATGAGAACTGCAAGGCTAATGACAAGGAAAGGCAGTGGATCCGCCCCGATACACCCAGCAAATGCACGTGGAAGCTTGGGAAGCCCCTCTCTGCCTCCCCCCATCGCCACACCACCCTGTAAGTGTGACTTGTACTTGCTGGGTTTCAGTATAGCGCTAATCCAGCTTCTGTCAAAGACATCTGGATTGAACAAAAGAAGGCTGATGGATACTACTTCACATGTAAATGCCTTGGTGCCTCTTAATTTCCATGTGTAAGCAAAGCTGAGAAGCCAGCTGAAGCATACTAAGGGCCTTGTGCCAAAGATGTGAAACGACATGGACTGGAACTAACATTTTAAGTAACCTGGCAGGCAGTTCCCTGGCTAGATGAAAGATTGCACTACCTTTTGCTTGGTAAAGGAGCTGACTCTGAGCTGTGTTAAGCTGCTTCATGCCAGGAGAAAGTGCAGAGCACTTCATTCTTGCCTCAGCACTTGGCTCGATGTCTAATTAGTCCTTGTTTTGGATCAAGGACTTGTTTTGTAAATTTCTATCCAATGGACATTCTTTTAAACCAAAATACCTAAAATAACTACTCTGATGAAGGGGAGGGAGAAAGCTAGTTGAAACAAAAAGCGTTGGAAATGTTGTGTTGCTTTTGTGTGACCTGCCTGTGGCCTTTTCTGTGAATACACTGACTTTTTTTTGTACATGTACCAGGCCAGAACCTCTGAAAATCCTGCCAAGCATCCTGAATAAAGTTGGCAATACACCCTTGGTGCGAATCAACAAAATTGGCAAGCAGTATGGGCTCAAGTGTGAACTCTGTGAGTACTGCTGCAGGCAGAAAACAAAACCAAGAAACACTGTTTCAGAAACATGGGTAATGCTGATTAGTTGGTGAGAAAAATTACTTTTTTAATTTTTTTTTCCCTCTGTCAGATTTTCAGGTTTTAAGGATTTGGTCATCTAAAACATCTAAAACTTCATGAGGACATTTCCTGCTGCTTTTCCATTTTTATGGAAAACATTAAACTTTATACATATAAAATATTTCTTTTATTTAAAAGAAAAGTAGTT
>JANHGL010014448.1:0-39245 GCA_024611195.1 Ceyx melanurus
CTGTAGCGTCCTGGCAGCGCGCGGCAGGTAAGCGGGGGTGGTGGGGGGGCCTCCGGTGCCTTCTCTAGGCCCGGGGACCTCGGCGGGGCCCCGGCCCGACTCGTTGCGGCCTCCTTTTTATCACTCTTTTCTTCCATCGGGTTTAGACTAACCCGGTGCCGGCCAGGCCGGTGCAGCCGCTTCCGCCGGGGGTGTTGCCAGTGCCAGTGCGCGGGGTCGTGGCCGCCTGAGCTGCCGCAGCGCTCGGTGGGCTGCGCTCACTACCTACCGGGAAGGAGCCCTCAAGGGAATTTTGGATAGTGACTTAAAACAGACCCACCCTTTGGCCGTTTCTCCGTGTTTTCGGTGTAACATTCCCATCACTGGGTGTTGCTCTGTTCCGTCACCAGCAGGCTGCGCACGCTCACCGGTGACGCGTCGGGGATTAGGAAGGGGTCGTTGGGACATGAGATCGCAGGGCCAGAAAGGGCTCTCTGAACGGCTTTGCCTAATGTGTGGAGGTGGAAGAGTGTTAAACAAACCCACTTCTCTTCCAAATATCCCCCGCTAATCGGGTGCCCTCTCCCATGTGGAAGAGCGCTCCAGTAAATTCTGCCTTTCCCCGATTTTCAGAGCTCGTCCCCCAGCCGTCATGGATTATCTCTCTCATCCCGGACTCCTCAGCGTCATGGCTGGAGTCGCATGCGGAGTGTGCCTGGGCTGGGGCATTCGCGGGAGGCTCCTAAGGCAGCCCAAAGCCAGAGCGCCAGCACCTGGAAACAACCCGAAGGGCAAAGCTGACATCATGGGAGAGTCCGGGGAGTTCAAGATGGTGCTGATTGTCCGCAACGATCTGAAGATGGGCAAGGGGAAAGTGGCAGCACAGTGTTCCCACGCTGCTGTGTCTGCCTACAAGCAAGTCCAGAAAAGAAATCCCGATCTCCTGCGGCAGTGGGAGTACTGTGGCCAGCCTAAAGTGGTGCTCAAAGCTCCCGATGAAGAGACTCTGATCCAGCTCCTGGATGATGCAAAGCACCTCGGACTGACCGTGAGTTTAATCCAAGATGCAGGTCGTACCCAGATAGCTCCAGGCTCCCAGACAGTGCTGGGTATTGGACCGGGACCAGCTGATGTTATAGATAAAGTGTCTGGTCACCTAAAACTCTTCTGAACTGGGGACCAAAGAAATCTGAATGCATGGATGGCTGAGGACTGAAAGGATAAAACCCACCTTTGGGGACTTTTCTGTATGTTCTCTCCATATAAATAAAACAACCAGTTTTTGTAAGATATTTACATTTGCAAATCAAAAGTTTGTGTAGTTCCTGTGTTACGTGCTGAAGCAGGAAAAAAAATGCTGGGTTCAGGGGAGGTGAGGAAGGTAGAATTGGCAAAATTTTACCTGCCCTAAGAAGGAGCCCAGTAGATTTAATACTTTAACTGAGAATTTCTGCACTTTGGCTGAATACAAAGATTAGCATAAATTATAATGTCCTGTGTGTTAAAAGAGCAGGTTCCCCTCTGCCTCACAGGAGGGGTCATGGGAGAGTTACCTTCTTGAATCCAGAAAAGATCAGCCAGTGAAGCAGTTGAGAGTTGCCCCATCCAGTTGGGGGTTGCTGTAGCCAGCTTCCTGCACCAACTGTTTGAGTAACTGATGTAACAGTTTGTAACTGGGATGATACCAACCCAGTGTAACAGGCTGTGCAGCCCGCCTCCTGAGCCAGGGAGCAACTTGAGTGTAGCTCTAAGTGTAAAGCTACACTTGTAAAGATGGACTTACTGTAAATCATGCTTTATAAAAGATAGTTTGTGAGAATGCTGCTGTTGAGCTCAGCTTCCAGCCTCCTGGCCACATCATCTTTCTGCTCTCAGACAATATCTCATTAAATCTCTGTCTCACTCCACTTTAATGACCATGGGGGCAGATGTGCAAGCAATGCACCCACTGAATGGAGAAGTTTTTATACCCTACCTTTAGGCATAATAATTTTTGAAGACCAACACTATTTACTACAGACTTTCCCTCCACCACACCCTGAACAACCTCCTTTAACCTATAGCCCATGGCAGGGTAACCCCCCCCAGCTGCTGACATCAACCCTTACACACAGGGTCCCTGAAGTGCTGGGCTGACAGGATCACAACCTGACTGTGGAGTCACAAGAAGCAGCAGGAAGGGGGTTCAGCTGACACTGAGAACAGCTCCTGGTTAAAGGGTAGAAGCTTCTACAGCTCCCCCAGATCTGGCCAGTGCTGGAACACTCATTACACTCAAATATGACAGTATTCATAGAGAAACATTTAAGTCAATTTTATTTGAAGCTAAATATATTTAAGGCAACTTACATACCTAGAACATGATCTCAATTTAACTGACACACCCTACTACAATCCTAACATACCATCTGCTTAAAGATGCTGGAGTTGACCACTGCAGCCAGCTATTGAAAAGTGCTATGTTCTTCGCTCTGGCACCATCTCGCTCTAGAAAAAGCATTTATGTGTTTTCCTTGTATTTCCCCCTCAGTGCCAGACCCCACTACCAGGCTCCACTGCTGCTCCCCCACAGGCCCCTCGCACACTCACACCACACACCCTGCCCTGCCACCCCTGTAATACTTGGTTCAAGTTCAAAGGTCCTTGTTGAAGACAGTAAAGTGAAGCTACTACTGTGCAGCATGTCCACAGTCCAGTAATTTATTTTTGAGTAATTTCAAATTGCACAAACAAAACTGAACAGCAATATGCTTGAATTCTCTCTTCTGTACACTCAAAACAGTGATCTAAAACACCACAATATCCAACATACACAAACCTCGGGGCAGGGTTAGTAAATACACAGAGTGGAATCATGGTGCTCTGTTCCTGAATGGAATGTCCCACAAAAGCACAGGATACAGCACAACGTAAGGTCATCTGTTACATATGGAGTGAGCAAAAAGACACTAGCATTTTTCTAGATGCATAACTGGAAAAAACCTGCATAGGTTAAGGGAGGAAAAAAACAAAACAAAACAAAACCAAAAAAACCTTTTACTCATTTTAAGTCAGGCAAGGTTGTCTGGACGCATCTGGAATTCTTGGAGCTATGCAATCCAACCAGGGGAGGATGCTGATTAGTGTTGTTCTCTTGTCAGCGCTCTGGCGAGGTCAATACAAGGATCTTCGCTTTAGCTTTTTCCGGATATACAGTGAGACTTAAATGCGTTTAGAATAGACAGTACATACTGAAAGCTGCTCACATACAATGAACTTAAGATTCAATATTAGAGTTTAACACTATAGAGTGCAAATCAGAATCTTCACAATAGACTTAATGGTAAGAAGCAGTCCTGCAAAAGCCCACTTGACCAAAGTTGTTTAAACTATTCCCCTTTTAAAGTCTAAATGACATGGAATGTGAAAAAAAAAAAAGGATTTAAACAGAAGTGATTCAAATAGTTTGCGCTAGAAAAAACAGTCCTTCATGAAATAAAGGTTACAAGAACACGAGGCAGAACTCTTGCTTTTCCCTGTTATGAGTTAAAGCGGGGAGGGACGGTGGAGTTTCCGTAAGAAAACAGGAGCTCAAGGGCCGGCGCTGGCCTCACATGCTGTACCCAAAGCCCGGCTGCGGCTGCCCGTAGGGAGGTGCGCTGTAGCCGTAGCCAAAAGGTGCCTGTGGAGGAACTGCCACACTGGGTCCCGCTGTCAACATCAGCTGGGGCTGACCTGCAAGACAGAGCAGTTCTATCTTTACACCCGGCACTGAGGGTTCAGTCAGAACTCCTGCAGCTTTCCCTGGAGACATCTGTGTGTTTAACAGTAACTCCCCTGGCCTGAGCAAAATAATCTGAAATGCTGCAGCCCGGATCCCATCCAAGCAGCAGCCTTGTACTTTATCTAGTATTTTGGAACTACATTCCCTGGAGACTTGATTTCACATGAAGGACATGCCCATTTCCAAGGACTTCTTTGGTAAAAGCCACATCTAGAGAAGTGTTGATTTAAGAATGGAATGTGTTACTGACAACACTTGAACTACTTCATTACCATAAACGATGGGTTGTGTTTCCGTAGCCTGCTCCTCTTCCTTTCTCAAAGATTCTGATGCATCCAGTTTATCCACCTGGAATTGAGACCAAAAATTAAAACAACTCCTCTGAAAAAAATAAACTCATTTGTGGCAGAAGTGGAAAAGCCTTAGTGGTATGTTAACACCCATCAAGAAAAGGAGACTGTTTACAAGTTAAGATCAATTCAAGTAGCAATGTTGGTACTGGTGCAGTCAAGATTGTCCATTTCCTGAAACAACCCTCTAATGGAGGGATTTGTCAAACTGGTTTGAAAGCTCACTCCAGGCTGAAGCTTTGTATGGGAGGTCCCATAATGGACCAGAGCTGCTTTGACATCAGTAAGCTCATCAGTCCCTGTTGCTCCAACTGCTTCAAACCAACTCAAGCACAGACTCAGATTTTAGTGCAATGTCAGTTGGAGCAATTGCCAAAATAACACCCAGACCTGGAGAAGGTTCCCTGAGTATAACATGGAGGCAATCAGAAGTCATGTTTTTTATATGGCAGACTGCAATAGCATCCGACATGTCACTTGAGCCTCAAGATTTCACTTTCCAAACCCATTCACTCATGCAATTTAAGTCCAAATGCAGAGAATGCATGTGTATAAGACTTGCTTTTTTCCACTCCAGAACTGTGTGGCAGTCAGCCTAAACCCACCAATACTCAACGTGTTCAAGCTTAGCACACAGTAACCAGACATGACTGGCCAGCTTCCCTCTGCTGTGCAGCCAGGAGAGCTCTGCTTTTAGCCCACCCCTACAGAAAGGCAAGAGAAGGAACTTGTTCTGCAGTGACATATTGCTCAGTACTAAAACAGATCCAAGGAAACTCAGCAGCACTACAGTCTAAGGCAGGCCCTGAAACTAAAACCACAAAAAAAAAAAATAGGTATTGGTATTTTACCTGGGAGACAAGATTTAGAATGAAGTCAAAGACAATCATGCCAATTACTTTAAGACAGTAAGACAGCTCACAAACCAGATTAGTCTTTCATTTCATTTGTGTCCTTCATGGAGTGTGAAGACAGGTTTCCTGCACTTACACAGGGTCAGCATTACTTACTCAGCTACACCAACATACATGAGTTGAACAGTTTTCAGCTTAACTGTGCTACATTAGAAAATATGTGCAGGCAGCTCTAACAGCTTTCTTCTGATTGTGAATTAAAAACATGAGTTCCATAAACCTGTTAATTTGTAACCTCAATTAGAGGCATAAATCCAAGTAGTGGCATAAGTCCTGAGCTTGAGAGTTCACTCAGTGACTGGGCTCTCATAGAAAGCCTTTTTGTTGCCTCACACCACTATCTGTCTCGCTGCTGTCAAAGTGCACAGGAGGGTATGCCAAGGCTTTCAGACTCCTTTCCAGGTGCCATGCTGAGAACTGCACTCTTTCACTCCCATAGCAACACACTGAACACAGAAGCACAAGTTTAGAGATGCAGATCCAAGGAGAATGTGCAGAGTTTGCTACTAAGCAGAGGCATTTGGCTTACGCACACTTGGAAAGCCTCCAGCCTGGGACATCTGATGCTTTTTTTTTTGACCCAGTTTTGATGCCTCCCCTCAGAGCTAAACAAATATTTACTATCACAAGCACAAGTTTGAAACCAGCCTGCGGGGTGGTTCTTACACCACTTGCTTGAGCATCACCAGGTTCAGTACCCTACACACTTGTAGCTAGATTGTTTTAAAGGCTTTTCCACAGGGACTGCAATAAGCTGCAGAGGAAAAGTAACATGCATTCAATGTTCTTGTGTTATGTGTGCATGAAAAAGAGGCAAAAGTACTGAAGCAAGAGTGAGGTCTGAAGATGACTGCCATACAGGCTCCCCCCAAAAAACCACACGCAGCCCACAGCAATGCCTTGTAGCTTTCAGGAAGAGTGGGATGTAATTGCAATGACTGCTACACATGCTGGTTTATGCAAACACTGCAGTTCAGTTACCTTTTTTCACACACACGCTTTCTTAAGGCCTCACCTACTAGCTGCTGAAGGACCTTACACTAGGCATTTTAGTCAGGTTAGCCTTGAGTTCCAGTGGTGTATTGACAGACTTCTTGTCACTAAGAAGCAGTTAGCATTTAGTCCATCTTCAAGTCATTTATCGGTTTGTTTGCCCTTTGCTCAACCACATTCATGGAAAACTCACACTAGGGCTGCCCCCTGGTCTAAGGGGAATCAGAGTGGAATCAATACAGAAGCAATGGACAGAAACCTTAGAGACTGCCCTTTGGAAGGGCAAAATCCCATAGCAAAAGGCAAGCCTCAGAGTAGCCTTGGAAAAGCAACAAGCATTACTTTGTTTTGGTTTGTTTTTTAAATGAGGTAGCAAGAGAAGTTTAGTGAAGCTGAAGAGCTTGGAAGGCAGTCTTTTTTTGCACAGCTACAAGAAATTTACTACAGGGAAGAGAACCACAGACTTTGTCTAACAGCTGAAGTTTGAAGTTGCTACATGAACTAAAGCACCATATGGATTAGACTAGCACCATAAGAACTGGACACCTGAGTGAGGAAGAGTCTCTTCTGAAGCAGCTAGTATCTATTTCACCTACAGTCAGCACGCATTAGTATGGTCAAGAGATCAGAAACTGGATCACAGTCCTTAAACTAGCAAATGCTGTATTAATTTACAGTTCAGAGTCAGTGGTCCAAGACTTTCTTATAGGAAGAGGGTATTTTTCCCCACTGAGATTGGCCATCAATTAGTAGCACTTGTTTCCTTTTGATACCAGGCTGACTGTGATCCAACTGATCACCTGTATGCCCTTCCTGAGGATCTATTAGCTTATTAGTAGCAAATGAATCTACTTTTGTCCTACAGCACTAGCTACTTATAGGGTTAAACAATTTGCATATGCTTTAGTGATATTTTGTTTGGGGAAAAAGCAATAGCAGCAGTGTAGTAAACAGGAAAGAAAAAAAAAAAACTCATGCAGAATCCTTAGACTTAGTCCTCCAGACTTAAAGATGGAAAACAAGAATCAACTTTCACCTTTTCCTTTAATGCATCAACCTGCAAAGGAATTCAGAAGGTGCAGCTTAGAAAAATCAAATTCTGTATTTAGCATATAAACGGTAGAAACAAAAGTGTCAGGGAAGAAATAATCAAGGTACAGGCTAGAGTAAAACCAAAGAGACACCAGAAGTATCTGCTTTAGAAAGGCAGCACTGCTTGTTGCTAGATCCTACTGCATCAATTTCAGTAGCTCCCCTACAGTTATATTCTAAACCTTTAGCAAATCAGGAAGTTTTAAGCTTTTAGAATCCTACTCCAAGATTACAACTCTCAAGAAAGGTCTAGTATTGGCTTGGTACATCAGGCATACCTGACAAGCAATGCAATTGCTTAGATAGCTCCCACCCTCCCCCAAAATACAGCACTTGAGGACAGCAGGTTCCCAGGGGACTACAGAATAGTCCTGCCTGGAGAAGCAACAGCTGGGCACATCATCTAGACAAACAGGCATTCTAGTCTTCATTGACTTGAGCCTGAATTGAGCTTTTACTTCTCACAGAGTCTTAGTGAGGAACTGATACCATTTCACTGGAAGATGCTCTAAAAGCTTTGGCTGGGCAAATCTTGCTAGTGACAGTTGGTATTTAACTCAAAGGTGGTTCAGGTCTGTCAGAGCATTATCAAGTACCTTTCCCATCCTAAGTCACTTCACACAAAAGCTGAGTCATAATTAGTGCCATTAAGTATCAGAGCCACATTTTAGAGTTAAATGCACAGCACACCAAGTTAAGTCCAGATCTAGCTATAAAGCTTTTTTAGTATTCAGTCTAGTATTTAGTTAAAAGCTTGATCCCAGCTGGGATTCCTCACTGACATGGCACATGAACAGCCTAAATCCTGCAACTACTTTAAGACACTGCCCATGCTCAGGCAAATACTACTGATGTAGGTTCTGTAGTTGGTAGATAAGAGTGGAGTCTGCAAGTGTTTCAGTCTCTTAGAGGGCGAAGTCTCTCCCCAGATGGACTGAAAAATAAGTGTGGACATGGACAGACAGACATTACAAAGCCCATACCAATGTTAGTAGCAAGCAGACAGTCTCAAGGCATACAACACAGTGACTAACAAACTTTCAGTGTTGGAGAAGCACTTGCTCTTACCTTGGTCAAGTATTCCTTCATGACCTGAATGAAGTAGGGCATGGCGAAGTCCATGATGTTGTGTCTCCATGCTGTTTCCAAGACAACATCTGGCCTTAGGAGATCATAGCAGGTGAAGAGACAAGCACCAAAGCATTCTCTCTTGTTCTCCTGCAAGAACCACTGCAACAACTCTTCTGCCAGCTCAGTATCTTTGGATTCTGAAGCATACTGCATTGCATCCTACAACAGGAGAGAGTCTGTTTAGCCCCAGGTGCCATAGCACATGCAGACATGGGTGTGGTATTTAACCAAGCTGCAATATGTTACTGACACCAGCAGAGAGGAATTCAATGACTTGTTTCCAAGGAATCTGTCCATCTACTGCCCCTCTGAAGCAAGAGTTGCCAGGATAGCAAGAGGCACCACCTAGCGGCATCCAAAACGATGCAGCCACACTAGAGAATCTCAGGTCTCTAAACAAGCCAAGTGTGCTAAATCAGGCCTGGGGAGTGGCCTTACCTTGTAGAGCCTGTCTTTCTTACAGAGTTCTACACTCTGTTTCCAGCGATTGTTTCCTTTGAAGAGATAGGCAGCAATTCTTCTGAATTCTATTAGTTCATGTTTCTCCAAACGCTGAGCCAGAGAAATGTTGTCAAAGTTGTCATAAGCATCTATAGAAGTCCTAAGAGCCTGAGCAGAAAAAAAGAAAAATTCACCCCTCAGATGTACAACTGTAACCACAAAGATGCAAACATCTTCCACACATCTTAGATCTCTAGTCCTACTTCTACTAAGATAAAATATTCTCTAGCCAGACCTACGGAGATCCATTTCATGTTTTTGTGAATCTGACATTTGACACACATGTAGTTTAGGATATTCCAGTTGGTATTTTTCTGTAGTGATTGCTGAGGTTAAAAGCCTCTGAATACCAGACAGCTGCTCTCTGAAAACAGAGGAACAGCTTGACATTGTAACCACTTGTCCTTTCTAGGAGTTCTTTCCTTATCACCCAAATTGTCACACTTGTAACAAACTCACTAGAAAGAATGGCCCAAAAAGCTCCTAGAAAGCCACTAACTTAATCCTTGTCTACTCACCACTACTTTACCCTAAAGTGTATGGCATATACTAAGGAATGCAAGTTAACAGCAAACAGATAAAATCTACTGAAAAGAAGATAATAACTAATGTTTATAGACAGTAAATGCACACCCAGAACATCAGGTTGATAGTGGCACAGAAGCCAGCATGAAGAGCTCTGGAAATTGGTAATAGCTGCTTTTGCCAGAGCAGACACAAAGTACAAGTCAACACCTGTTCCAGATGCTACCATGTCAAGACAAAACATACCTGGTAGTCCTCTTCAATAATGAAGAGGTTGTTGAGGGACTCGTTCACCGACTTGTTGTTGTGATTTTGAACAGAGCGCAGATAAGGCTTCACCAGTGGGAGCTGTTTAACCTTCAAGGAATCAGAGAGGAAAACTTAAGTAAAGAGAACATTTTGTAGAGGTCTCCCAGCACATGACCTGTGAGGGAGTGATGTAGCTATTTCAAAAGGCTTTCAAAAGGCTACAGCTAAATACTTTTCCAACTGCAACTGTTTTCTTTGGTCTGGAAAGCAGGAAAATTACCTTTGTGAAGAAGGTGACGGCACGAGTGTGGTCAAGCCGTGGGGACAACACCATCAGCAGGTCATTGAGCAACAGAGGTTTAAATTCCAAATAGAACTGAATTGCTTTGTAATACAGCTCCACATTGGCCACCTAGAGATGAGTAAGGATGCACGTTCAGAGCAGAAGCTTAATTACAGAAGAACCAAAAGGAAAGGCAGATAATCTTAGATACTGCAACACAACTTGCCCCATCCCCGGAAACATTCAAGATGAGGTTGGATGGGGCTCTGAGCAACCTGAACTAGTTAAAGATGTCCCTGCCCATGGCAGGAGGGTTGGACTAGATGACATTTAAAAGGTCTCTTCCAACCCAAACCATTCTATGAATCTATGAACTGAGCCACCCATTCAAGACTTGTTCTTGTATCTAGAAATTTCTTTAGTTACTGTAGTTGACTTGCTCTAAAATTGTGGCCAACACCAAGAACATGAAATATTAAACAGACTGCTAGCAAAAGAAAAGATCTGAAGCACAAATAGCAGGAAATTTACACCCTTTCCCCTAGTAAAGTAATACCTTAGTGATGATATCTTTGAACTGGCCTTCCTTCCAAGCATCTGTGGGGTGATTCATCATTGTGATTATGGCATTATCATATTCTTCATACTTGTCATACAAGAACACCAGTTCAGCCCAGAGATGGGCTTGTTCTGCAGCTCTCAGAACCTAAGCAAAGTGCACATTAGAAATTAGAAACTCCAGTTAACATATGTTGCTGTCATCAGGCATCAGAGCTCAGGCTTTAGTCATGTTGTTAATCTCAAGAACTGCTATTGCAAAATTAGGGTATAGACATTTTCAATTAATTTTAAGGCCTTAGACTTTCACCTTGGGAATGTTGACTCTGGACCAAAACAGCTCCAAGTGCTCCCTCATCTTCTGTGGCTTAAATTTGGAGTAGAGAATTGCTAGCTCTGTAAACATCCCCATGTGTGCTCGCTCAAGTCCAAGCGCTGCTTCCAACATAGTTATCAGCTCTTCAAAGTAGCCACGATCCTAAAAGATACAGCCAGAGATGGTGCAGGTTAGGAACCAACCTGACTAGATTTCCAGTTTTGGACAGAGTTGCCATGAAAGAACTTACACTGACAGTATAACAGGAGTCAGCTTAATTACCTGGTAATAGTTGATTAGCTCTTCCAACTCATCTGCATGCACCACAATATGGAGCCCACACATCTGGGCCAGGCGGAACTCTTTTCCGTCCACACAAGCGAAGCAGACCTAGAATTGACAATTGCACAATTGTTTATAACCACATCTTCTGAAGAGGCTCCAGCTTTGAAGTCACAGCTTGTGCCACAGCCACTTTACCTCTTTCCATGTGCGAGTGCTGTTTGCTTTCCGAGCACCATCCACAGCTGCCTGGTATTCACCCAGGTGAACTAGAGTTGAGGCTAAGCGGCCGAAGTTGGACACGTTGTTGTATAGCAGCTTAGCTGCCTCATACATCTTCTCATCGTAACAGCGATCGCCAACCTAGAGGGGAGCACAAACAGGTTATTCTTGCAGCTTTTCAGTCAAGGGGCTACATTAAGTGTGTAGTGTTCAAGCCATTATCAAAATGGAAATGCCTCTGAAGTCCAAGACCTGCCATCCAAAGAGAGAGAAGACCCATCAGCCCTCTGGATAGCAAGGCCTAAGAAGCCTGCTGATGTGATTCACCAAAATGGAAACTCAGTCTCACTCACTTGCTGAATATGTGCATTGTTGGGTCCATTGATAAACTCCTCCAGCTCTGCCAGACGGTTGGTTTTAGCAAGGGCAAAGATTAACTCTGTTTCCACATAGGACTCCCGGGCCTTCTTGCGAGCCATCTGGAGATACTTCACCAGTTCTTCCCAGTTTCCTATGAAACAGAGTTGAGAATACTTAGTTCCCACCCCTGAAGACCCTTGTGCTTAAGCTCTACTACCAACTCAGCCTAGTCTGACAAGTACTGATTGTTGGGGAATAGCTATAGAAAGACCAGCCTTCATACTGCACATGCTACAATAGATTGAAGTCATCTGACACTGGGCCTAACCAAATAAATCCTGGTATTTAACTTCAAGCAAAGACCTTAGAGGTAACTGCCCTGACAGAAGTCTCCAGCTAGCTAAAGAAGGTAGTTAAGACCACCAATTATCTGCAAATGGAATACAACCTGTTACATTTAGGCAGACTTTGAAGGACCAGATTCCTCTGCTTGCATGAGAACACAGGTTTGGCAGAACTGCAGTTTTAGCAGATCATGCAAAAGAGCTGAGCAACACTGACAGCAAAGATTTAAGTAAAACTTAAATCATACCACTGGCATTGGCAGCTTGAACAACTTCCATGTATGAGGAAGGATCATCTGCTTTAATATAGGAGTCAATTGCTTCCTTCACCATCCCCTTCTGAAGCTGTGCTTTAGCCAGCTGACTCCACACAGCAGGCTCATTGCAGCGTTCAGCAAATTCATATGCACGATCCAGGTTTCCGATGTGCTCTATTAACACCTAAAGAAAGGGTTTACACCATGATCAGCCACTATCTAGAAAGGTCAGGTATATAGGATTCTGAATTGCATTTTACATTAGTTCTTCAATGGATCCACAGTTGCTTTTAGAAGATAAACTAGTCTATATAACCCACACAGCAGGACTAATATTTGTTTAGCTTCCCTTACTAGAGGGTTCAGTACACAATGTTTGTTCTATTCCTCAGTAGAACAGCTTCTACTGACTAGCTTCAATCACTTCTCTAATTGCTTTTGAGTACTGAAGTCACAACAGCAAAATTCTCGTGTGAGGCTGCATGTGGCACAAGGAGTTACTACAGACTGAGCTTTTAAGATACCTGTACAGCTGATGTGTTGACATCAAACTTCCTGAAGATAGCAAATGCCTCCTCAAACAGCTCATTGCTGATAGCTATATTGGCTATGTCAGGAGCATCATAGTTATCCAGGCGATTGATGTATTCCATGACACGGGTGCGATCAGCCTTAATAGCTGTAAGGATGAGGAGGTTCTGCAGATTCCTGCACAGAGAAAGAAAAATATTAGTATGCACCAAGTAACGATCCAGGAATTCATCTACCCCTCTGGAGAAGGCATTAGTTTATTTGCTGTTGCATATTCCAGCAATTTAACACCTACACCAGGTATAATTTCAAGTGTCTTGTTATTTAGTTTTGACTTTACATACCTGTGCTCACTGAACACAGAGTTATCAAGAACTATCTTCTCCAGCAGTTCAATAAGCTCGTTGGGAAGATCTGCAGTCATGAAAGCCTTCACAGTAACCGAGACTTCCTCAGGGTCCTGCGTTTCTGACAGTGCAGTCTGTACAACCTGTAGGCACAGTCAAGGCATTGACACATCAGTTAACTCTGGTACTAGCAAGTCAGGTCACGACAGCAGAGGTTTTTTAGTGTTTTGTCAGTCATACCTGGTCTATTAGGGGTCTTCTGTAAGGGTTGCTTTCCAGTAGTACACTGGCCCACAGTTCAGGGTCTTTACGACGAACTAAGTAGCGGGAAAGACTTTTGAAGAGGGAGTTCTCATTGCACACCTAGTGAAAGGCAAAGTTTAAGCAGAATGAAGTCACAGCTATTGAGCTGTATATATGAGCTAATTATACTGCAACAAGGCTGACTGAGATGCACACTAGAAATCTCAGGTTTTCATACTTCCACTAGCCTCCCAGGATGTCCAGAGGCATCTCCTGTTGCTCATTAAGTTGCAGAGAAATACTAAATAGCTACCTATTCTCTCTATATATATTCTATATATAATTACAAGTGAGCAGTTACTTTTTGGGAAATGAGTGCTTTTGTCAAGTCATAAACCTGAACATCTATCCCATAGTAGTCAGGTTAGAACTTAACCCACGAGTCAGCTGCCTTGACATACGTACATTGATAAGCTCCAAATCACACTGTCCACGCTCATAAGCCACACAGGCCAGGTGAGGGTCCCTCTTCTCACAGTATTTGCCCACAACACGGCTATCATAATAAGGATTCTCCCGCAGGAACCTCTCTGGGTTGTTGTTGCTATCAATGTATATTTTGGCCAGTGCATTGTGAGTCGCAGGCTCTTCACAGCCCTCATGAATTCTTGCTTCCAGCCAGGGCAGAAGCAGCTTCAGCCTAGAAGGGAGTGGGTTTCACATTAGAGTGGTTGAGTAAATAAGCAAGTAGTCAGTTTCTTCACTGCAGAAGTCAGCTTCAGTGTTGGAGTGTAACTAAAGCTGAATTATATATAATACTCCATTTTGATCCACATTCTAGTTCATTATTATAATGGTACCACTTTCTGAAACTGTGAAGGTTATTTAAAAAAGCAAAAGACTCATTATCTGGAGGCTGCTTAAGGGACATCCCCACATTAGTAAAGCACACTTTTGCTGCTTGCTCACCCAGTGGCAGCTTCTTGGTATATCAGTAACAGCTTTAGCTATGTAGTGAGGACATGCATTGATGAATGACCAGTATAACCTTACAAGTCTCTTAACACTACCAAAGATTTATTACCTGTTTCTTTTCTCAACCTCTGCAACAAGCTCATCAGTTGAAAATTGACCTCTCACTACAAGGATGAGGTTCTTTATCACATCTTCAGAGCAGTCCACATCAAGCAGTCCTCCGATAACAACAGGCAGACGACTTGGATTCACCTGAACAGGATCATTTCAAGGAGTCAGTGTGTTGTCACAGCACAGGCAGTCACTACTCATCCTTAGAAGTACACATGAAGGTTGCTTGTTAAGATTGACCTTATCTTCCTGCCTTTACTCCAAGATTCCTGAGGTTCTGGACAAGCTTGAAAGGCAGTTTTTCAGAGAGCAGGAGTTCACACCACAGTTCAGTGGCTCACTAATGCTCAGTCTCCATAGGAAGAGCTCCTGAGCAAGCCCATTCATCCCTGAAGGAAGTATAAATGAGAACTTCCCACCCACCAAAATACTGGAAGTTAAAATTACTATAAGAACTCCAAAGTTACTCTACCAGTCTTTCTCCTTCAATAAACACATTAGCAGGGGTTACAGCTCAGCTTGACTGAAGAAACCTGACACACATAAGGGCTAACTTAACAGAGGCCAACAATAGGTGCTCCTGTATGAAGCTATTTGCAGAATACTTACAAACAGATTGCCTATAGTTCCATAGGTTACTAGAAAGATTGATCGGTTTGACTCATTGAAACCAAGTGACAACTTTTAACTTACCTTCTGTACATAAATCTCAATGTATTTTTGGAGGTTATTTCTATACAAATAGAGCACCAAGTCATGGACAAAGTCAAAGCGATCGCACACAATGATGAGCGGCAACTGGTCAGTGAGTTTAGCTTCCTATAAAGAGAAAAGCTTTAGTAATTTGGTTTTGTTCTCAAGCGTAAGCAGACAAATACAATCACTTAAACTGTTAAAGCAGCTGAATTTGGAAAGCCAAAATTCAACAATCAACCAAATCATGACATCTTATTGTTCAACTAATTGTTTGCAATATGTAGCAAGTAGGCTTACTCACACCCACTTCAGGGCCTACAGCAAGAAGCTTGCTCAAGTGTAACCCTGCTCCTTTGCATGGCAGAGTCTACAAAGTTTTACAACACAGTACAACTATTACAAGCCTAAGCTATAGATTGCATTTTTAGTTGCCAGTGGTGTTTGGTGGGCAGGATTAGCACTCTGGGATTTTAAAAGGAATTAAATCAAGACTAGATTAAGATGTAGCTCAATGTAAAACTTATACACAGAATTGACTTCAAGTGCCATGTGTGTTGTGATACCCTCCAACTATGGATTTAGAGTAAAAAAAAATATTAAGCTAGTAGGACTACTACTTAAATTGCTAATCAGATTAGTTATCAAAAAGCATTCCAACTTTCAGCATATGTTTACAATGGTTACAGTACAGAAGCTTAGTCTATGTGGCAGACAGTATTCCGGATGCATATTTCAGATCACTTAACATGCACATCCCAGAAGATAATCCTACATATAAATTACATTTAAGGACTTTACACAGGGAGGCCTGTACTGGGAGATTTACCTGGTACATGTCCTGCACATTCCAGACATGGAACAGCACAAAAAACAATAGCTTTCATCAGGAATTTGACAGCTTGATAACATATCTTAGGTGGCTTGATCAATTCACATACCTTACACCTCGGTGACACCAGGTTATTTTTACAGAATTCTCATTTGAAGAGTTTTGCCATCTTCAGATATGATCAGCAAAATCTAACACTATGCTATGTAACCAACAAACATGAAATGTTTGGCAGGAAATGTTCCCAGATAAAGTTTTCCCCTCCCACACTGCTTCTCAGCTATTTCTAGCAGCATTACACTGGTCAATAAGTTCAGTGCTAATTAACGAGCAAAAGAATCTGAGCTTTGAGCACACCATTGTTTTCCACTCTGCAGAAGCTTCCAGCAACGCTCTGAATCCCAGCAGCAATAGTCAGAAAGTATTTACCCTGACTGACAGATCCTAGCAAAGCTAAACTGTGCAGCACCTGGCTGAAAGTTCACTAAGTGTACAGGATTAAGATGAGCAAGAGATCAACCCTGGATTCTGAAAGCATTTATGGCATTCATGGACACTATGCATTTTATGCTTCTGGAGATGTTAAGTTGAAGCTGATTACATTGTAAATAAGCATAAGTTATGAAGTCATTTGACATTATTGTTTTTCTCAACCTTGAAGTTACCACTTTTCTTTTTTATAGGAACATCTGTAAGAAGTGCTAGATGAACTGGTGCTTTATTACAAGTTAAGAGCTCAAGCCAAGGTAACCTTATGAAGAGCCAGTGAGGACCTGGCTTTAACAGTCCCCATTTTTTAGATACTATCCCAGGCTCAGGCACTATTAGAAGGTACTGTTAGATACCTCTGGTTTAAGAGGACAGATGAATCCTTAAGTGCAAAGGCCAAGACTCCTTTCTACTTTCACAGAGCTTCCTCATTTCACTGATGACAAACACCACACTTTATCAGAACCCCAAACAGACCAAGACAGTCCAGTGCTACCCACACATTACCTTGAGGAAGTTTTTAACACGTTCTGGATCATAGCAGTTACTTTCTCTGCAGATTCTTTCCACTTCTTTAATTTGTCCTGTCTTGCATGCAGCTTGAATATACTTGAAGTGCACATCTGGATCCTGGCTGAAGTTTACAATAGAGCCCAGGAAATAAAACAAACCTCGAGGGAAACAGTTAACATGTTACTCTGCTAAAGCACTTAAGTTGGATCAATATTAGCTTTTAATCAAGCCTTCCAAGTTCTAAGAACATTTGAATATGGCTACTGCATAAGTTTACAAAGCACCAAAGATTCAAGCACTGCAATCGTTTTATGAAGACCAGATTGTCCAGGTGAGCTGAACCTGTTGTTCCCCATACATTACAAAGACTAACATGTGATATGCAACTTTTGATAAATACTGATGTACCATCATCAATTGCCATAGGTCAGCTTTAAGCATCCTCAGCACGTGCCTTCCATACACCCCCTAGACAGGAGGCAAGGAAGAGTTTAGAAAACAAAAACTCGTTGTACCCAAAAAGCCACTACCACACTTCACTAAAACAAAGACACAGTGCAAAAGCAGCTTGCCATGACCCACAGCTACAGTTCACTTAACACTGATGCCATGTAATACTTGACTACTTTAGCTTAGTGACTGTCAAGTCACTTAAAGATTCACGTGGCTGTTTTGAAAGACACACAGGATGCCTAGGCAAGAAACCCATCTACAGGAGCATCTTATTCCACTGGCCATTCCCAAATTCCAAGAGTCTAAGATGATGTTGCATTCTCAGTCTCTAAAGAGGTTTTCTGTAAAGTTCAGCAATCTGCTGTTTGTTCAGCCACACATCCGCAGAGATTCAACCACTAACATACCCACATGCTGACTGGACTATACACATCTAGTCTTGTTGAGAAGGACAAAAGCCCAAAACCCAAAGGCCACACAAATGTAAGATGATCATTTTGGACAGAGAAAAAAGGCCAGCAGCTTCTTCAGTTAATTTTTTAGGTTGCCTATAGCTCTCAAGGTTTTTGATAGTGTTTCAGAAAACAAAAATACACAACACTGCCTGTTGATGCACCTCCCTTAATGAGGAAACTATGGTTTAGGTCAGATTTTTGAGGCCTAAGCACTTCAGTACAATGTGGCTTTCTAGATTTTGGCAGACAGACAGTTCTTCATATACATATATAGCTTTTGCTAGAGGCAAGAGCACAAACCTACCTTCAAAGCTCTTGAAAGACTCAAATAGCTCAATAAGTGACTGTGTTGACAGCTGCTCATGGTATTTTGAAGCTACTTGGACACAGATCTGCAGGTTCTGACGAATGTTAGCAGACAACATAGCACGCAGACACTCCAGAGAATCTTCTACCGATAAGGAACCAAAATAATTCACTAACCACTGCAAAGACACACAAGCCATTTTAGACTCAAGCAGAACACTACACTCTGAAGTCAAATGTTGAAAGCCATTATTAAGGGCCTGGCTTTTGCTATATTCAGGAGAGTTCTTTCATACCTCAGGGTTGAGGAGATGAGTGTGAACTACTGCACGCTTGATGTCATACAGGTCTGTGAAGTGCTCGAGCGCTCGCTGCAGCAAACCGGCTTTCTCGCACAGCTGAGCTATGTGCGCCCGGTCATAGTGAGTAAACATTTGGTTTCCCAGGATAGCATCTGCCACCTAGAAGGAATACTGGAAGTCATATTTGGTTCCCAAGCACTGTCACTAGCATTTGGTAAGGACCACAATGCAGCAGGGAGGGTAGCTCCTGACAGGTCTAAGCCAGCAGCTCAAGGGCATACCTGAGGTGCATGCATGAGGTTCATCTCAAGTAAACGTGTTTGCAGGGGACCTTCTGAGGGACGATTATTCTTCAGTGCATCCAGCAAGAAGGCTGTACATTGCTGAATTAAATTATATTCCATGAAGACATCCACAATCTGCAAATAAAAATTTAGGCTGTTAGAAATCTGAGGAGGCATATTTAACCAAAGTAACATCAAGTGCAGCTTCTGTTTATTCTGGCACTGCGCTAAACCGTCATATAGTGTTCTTAAAATTAGGCAAGAAACAGCATTGTCCCAGTAAGGTAAAGTCAAACTTATAGTTCAAAATGTTTCTCTGATGGTAAAGAGTATGGCTCCTCTTACCAAATTAAAGGCCTTGAAGATAACATTTCATAGCAAGAAAATTAGTTACTTGTGTTATGTCCGCAAGAGGCTCTTCATCTTGAACAAGCATTTGTGCAAACTGCTGTCCTTGGTCAGGGCTGATTCTCATTACATTCCTCAGCAAAAAAATCCAGTCTGGAGTATATCCAACCTGAAGAGATAATGAAAAGTAGTAACTCTGCAAGAGCCCACATCTTGTTAAATTCAAAGCTCAGTAAAACTGTCAGCAGCTTACAGACACCAGTCAGGATTTCCTCATTTGGAAAAAGCTACATAGGGAAGTATCAGAGGATACACACAGTCAGTCTAGCAGTAATTATTCATAACAAAACCTTAGGCCAAAATAGGTACTACACAAGCTCTCAGAATCCCCCACCAGCTACTCTAGCACATATACCAATTACTCTTAAATACAGGACAGACACACCAATTCAGTTTCCTCTCACCTTCTTAGCATACAAAACAATCTTCTGGACTTGTCCGGTTTCAGCAAAACACTGGATGACTTTGTTTGGAACATTGGCTCTCAGATAAACACTAAGTGCAAGCGTAGGGTCTACAGATTTCACGAGGTCTCCCAGCTCCTCGGAGCACTCCAGCTGTTTAAAGATATAATACAGTCACTTCACCTTGACAGTGCCATGCTGAAATGCATTGCTACCTTCTTCCCCATGTTTTCCTTCTGGACTTCTCTTAAAAAAAAATAAAGGCTCTGCTCAATTAGCAGCATTATCTGACTCAGCGTGATCTAGTGAGCTCTGCTCCTTATGCTGTTCTACAGGAGTCAGAAATGCAAAGGCAGAGCTAAAAAGAATTTGGCAATAAACTGTTTAGCACACTTCTTTCAGTTAATTGCATGTTGTTACATTTCTGTAAGTCAGTATCCACAGAAACCTGAAGCGGTTTGGCAATGAACAGCCACAGCTTTTTATACTAAGTTCACCCTGATGTGATTTTATCAGGAATAAAGGAAGTACTTAAGAGTATTTGATCCATTCTCCTGCAGTAAGTCACAGGTAGGGTTAACACCTATTGCTCAACTGTTAGATCACTCACATGAGTTGCCCAGTTGAGTTTTTCTGGGAAGGTGGGGAGGCTGTCAAGCAGTTATGTCCCTCCCCTCTAGGACTGGGAAGGTATCTACCCCAAGTTTACCTTATCTTCTTTTAACCATTTCTCCAGGAGCTGTTTGCGTCCCTGCTGAAGCACTGGCCTGCAGAGTTCCAGTGACTCATACTTATTCAGCTGCCCTTGGTCAAGCAGAATGCCAAAGTACTGGAGCAAGGGGGAAGTCTGCCCTGGTTGAGCTGGAACACTCTGGAACCGGCGTATGGTGTCTGGAGTACGCAGGATTCCCTGCCAGAAATAGAGATGAGCCTTAGTTCTGCTGCTGGGGCTTGGCAAAAGCTTCTCCTCCAGAAAGCTCAAGCCAGAAATGTTTGCTACAGTGACACTATGCTTTGCCAGCCAGAAGTCAGTATGGCTGAACATCAGCTCAGACACTGCCTTTGAGGTGTTTTGACAGAAGATGGGCAAGAGTAGTTTATTAGACTAGTTTCTGCAGCAATGCAGATTTAAGTTCAGAGGACTGCCCTACACAATTAAGACACTCTCATCCTTGCAAGCAAGTTTCATCTGAATTTAGTCTGTCACTTTTATCCTATTTCAGCCTCAGCTAGAAATTATATTTTCACCTAGAAACTGGCTTTTCTTAATAACTGGAAAAGGAAAGGTAAGTACCAGAAACATTAAGCCTTGCAGCCATTACTTTGTCATCTATTCCTCCACCCCCTGCCAGGCTTCACACAAGCTTCAGTATCTTCCAGCACACAATCAGTATTCTGTGCACTGCAGACAGGTCCTTCACCAGAACCTTAAGTACTACACTGGGACAGGGACAGTAACAAGATTCTGGTTCTGCCAATATCCTGAAGCGAGCAGCTTAGGCCAGCAGAGTGCAGTGCTATTCTGAGTATCAGCCCATTACCTTTGGTGCATTAGCTGCCACTTTTGCTGCTTCTGAATAGTTCCCTTGTGCAAACAGACCGTTGAATTTTCTGGCAAAGAGCTCCTCAGCACCTGCCAGGTTGTTGCGGACGGCCATGCGCAGAGCCAGGTCAGGATTCTGCAGCACGTTGGTTATGTAGGGAATTATATTCTCTTCTTCCACACACACTGAGAGCACCTGAATAAACCATCCAGGAAAACTTCTGATTAGTCCAAATAGAAGAACTGTGTCAAAGGCCAAGCTAACCTCTAAAAGGAAAGACATAGGATATGTGGGATTTTTTTTATACTTTGCTAACTGCAGAGTCTTGCCATTTTAGTTAAAAAACAGACTTTTGCTGAGGAAGAACCTCTACAAGCCAGTCTACTGCATCAAGGCAGATGATTAACAGTCAGTTTAAACAGAGTATTTACAGAGGTCAGAAATACAAGGACACCAGTACTATCTCTCTATAACCAACACTCAGTGTCTTAATTAACCAGTCCAAGAGGATAACTGGAACAAGTCATCTGCTCTGTATTATCCACACACCAAGCATCTGAAATCAATTCTGTCTAAAGACACAGCTATACAATGTTAGTAGACTGCTCTAAACTAAAATTAGATGTGTATGAAGATATAGTAGAAAGTTTTCTTTAGGGTTCAGAACACTGTCAGACATCAGATGTTCAGAGCAGAGTTCAAAGTTAACATTTCCATTAGCATGTGCTTTGCAAGAAGATACAACCTGCCCCCCAAAAGAGGGAAAATAGCCTAGTTCCACCCTCAATAGGAGGAACAGTGATCTAAAAATTCACCAACTGTCATTACAAAACCCCCAAAAATCACACAACCAGAACTCAAGTATGGAGGAAACTGGAAGTCAGACAAGTTGCACTGCTGTTCAAATCTGACACCATCACATCCCACATCCTGCTGTTCTGTCTTGTTAATTCCTGCAAACTTTTAGACACTGATGTGAACACTACAGTGTATTATTAGGGCCCTGTGGGATTAGCAAACCAAGAGGTTCCAAGACAAGCTTCCTTACTTGTCCCTTTCTGTTTACTCCAATAATTCCAGCTGTTGCTTCATGCTGTGCAGTCACAAATATGGTCTCTCCACTGATCCTGTTCATGTAGATACAGGTGCCAGTTTCCAGGTCATACAAGTGGATGTAACCATATTTTGTTATGAGAAACACCACATCATGCTTGTCACTGATCTGCAAAACAGGAATAGATCAATCCAGTTTGGTACTGGATAAAACAAGTGCTTTCAAGAATAGAAGTGCTTTATATTTTTACTTGAGTACTATCACAACAGAATGATGTTAAGAGCTTGAAGACAGTTAAATATAAATGAATTTGATTTCTTCCATAAATAAGAACATGCTGCTTTGAATGGCCACTGCAGTTCTATCTTTAACACTACTGAAACAGGAGCAGAAATCACACCAGTTTAGTGCCAAGCCTTAGGTCAACATATTGACCCCCTGGCTTCCAGTGCCCCTTTGGAGTGTCACATCCACACACAGACTTGTTCTTGCGCTCTCATTTGCAGCTGCCCTACCTGCATGGCAACAGGAAAGTCATTCTGTGCTTCAGGCGGGAAGAAGACATCCACTGCTTTCTTTGGAAAGGGCTGGTTCCCAGTAGGTGGTGTGCCAACTTCAATGATATGCAACTGGGAGACAGATAAGATTAGTCTGTTAGTTCTTGGATTCAATTTATGTAACAATAGGCTCAGCAATTCCTTTGCTGCTGAGCCTTAATCCCAATCTTATGCAAAGATAAATCTAAAGCAGTCTTCCTAAATATTTTCACTGGCTGAAGTTGTGGCATACTGCATTCAGAACCCTAGAGGAGTAAAACAGCATGAGCTTTAGCTACCCTGAGCTACTCTAAGGATTCAGTTTGGTCTCTTTAAATGCACTCTCTCAACTTGGTTAACATTCTACAGAGACAATTCTGAAGATGTTTCTCTAAACCTAGCTTTGATTTTATGTTATTTTAGCTGCCAAAGTAGCTCACATAATTCCAGTGTTAGTATTAAATACAAGTGTTATGAGGCTATCTAGTGCTCTAACTTTTTTTCATCCAGTAATTTGGAAGTTAAGCCTGATACTGAGGATCAGCATCAAAGAAAGATTACAACAGCTTTTCCCTTAAGCTTAGCTTGAGAAGCCAAGAGTCATGTGTCTCAAGCAGTTAATTAGGCTGGTCATGACATGTCATCTAACTTTGTGACTGGAACAGACTCCTGCTGCATCAGGGAACACTGCTGTAAGGCTCTGTATGCACCAGCTTTCATATGTATTACACATAGCACAGGCACATATCATCTAGACTGACCCTTAGTCCTTCACTTACAGACATCTTTGTGCATTAAACCACTTATTTTCCTGGAAGCAGATAACCTGGATGACTCATTCAAGATTACAGCATATTAGAACCAGGTCTTACCTTACCCCCAGCTTGCCCTCTTACTGCAAAACAGAAAAGAGTGGATTCTTCAGCATTTCCTTCCATCTTGAACTGGGCAAAGCTAGCTGCATGGCCCTCAATTGGCTGTGACACCTTCCTATCCACAGAATACAGCTGCATTGCTCCCACAACACGATTTTGCTAGAGAAGACAGGACAGGAGTCAGGAATAAGTGGGACTCAGTCATTTCATTTAAGTTAGTGCTGGTAAATACATCGTCATATGAAGCTGCAGTATCATGCCATGCTTTCTCAATGGCATCACTTAAGACTCTCAACCTTGCAACAGCTTTTATACCACCAGTGTAAGACTTTGTCTTGATCTTCAAATAACAAACGCAAGCGTAACAAAGCATTTACATTCCCAAAAACGCTTTAGGAGAGAAAACCAACATATTGGTCCTGCTCCTAGAGGAGGAAGCACCAAGACAAGCTCTGGGCCTTCCATGGCAGGCCTCCCCAGGGCTGAGGTACCTGGGCAGAAATGCCAGTGAGCAGCAGCCACTTCTGCTTGGCGTCGGTGCGGTAGTTGATGATCTGGCAGCCGGCGAGGCTGGAGTGGCGATCGAACATCTTGACAGGCTGGGACTCCCCCTCCATGCTCCAGTGGTAGACGGCGTTATCCGTCACCAGGGCCACCGTGTTCAGAGAGATCCACTTCCAGAAGGTGACATCATCTGTCATTGTGTGTGCCTTCATCTTGCTCTTCATTTCGATGTTAAATATTTGCAGCGTTTTCCCAGCTAGAAAACACAACATTGTCAGCCAGGTCACAGCTGCCACCTGCTACTCCAGGCATTGGGTAAAAGCAGAACAGCTGCACCACGACATGAAACTCTCCTGACACTGGTTTATACTGGCAGTATCTTCAGTGATCAGCTATTACCTTTAACCAGATCACACTCCTAGGGCTAATGTCACCAATTTGCCACTCCAAGCAATCAAACAGATGTGGATGGGTAGGAGACAACAGCAACAGCTTCAGCTACGTGAGCAAGCTGCATGATACTTCACATACATCAAAACTAGGTTACAGTAACATTGAGTCTCTCGAAAGTTGTGAGGAGAGCTACACCAGTGTCACTAAAAACTGTGTCCACATCTGTCTTAAGCTTAAAAAAAAAAAGGCACAACATAGAACAATCAAGTTGGCAGAAGGCTTTTGTAATTCAGACTTATTAAACAAAACCCTTGGGTTGCACTAATGGGATACGGAGCTACTGGCTGCAAACCAGACTAAAACTGTGCAAGGAAAGCAATCTAGTGACCAACACAAGCTCTAGAAGGTAAGAGGAAAAGTTCTCTGAATTACATAGAATGGTGCATACACACAGTGGCATGTAAGAAATTTTCTCTCTGTTGAGAAGGAAAGTCCTGACCAACTTCTCCTAGGTTTTAGGAGGCAGTTTGATGCAGTCACAGTGCCGTGGGGCAAGTGCCTTCACTCAACAAGGGTTGGGTTAGTTTAGTTAGAAGTCAATGTTAGTTCAGCTACTGATGTTAAGATGCAGTGTGAGGAGTTTCTCCAGTGCTTGGAGAAGACTGTCTAACAGTGTTACTCAGACTACAGGCTAGCCATTTGTTTCTGGATCTAGCGCAGCTAGAGCTTTAGAGTCAAGGGAGATGACATTTGGGCAACTCACATCCTACATCCTATGCAAGGCATACTAATAGGTGAAAATCTAGACTTAGGTCAAAAGCCCTAACATCAAGGCTTAACATCAAGATCCCAGTAGTTTAAATACAATTCCCTTGGGGGAATTAATTTTCTGAATCTGAAGGATTCCCATGTTTGGCAGGGCATGCAAAACTGATTTTTAGGCTTTCAGTTGCTTAAACACCACTGTTCAGCTATGTGCACCATAGATCTGAGCCACTTTATTCTGCTTTTTATTTTCATAAGACACAACAGGAACTAGCACAGTCAATTGAAATAACTCACCATCTGCACACAGAAGAAAGCATTAAAAGTTGTGACAAAAGAGTAGCACAGCATTAAAGTCAAACTTAGATAACATTGAATACATATACATCTTCCCATTAGCAATACATGCATTTCTAGAGTGACAGAATTTAGGGCTTCTGGGGCCTCTTGGGGAAAGAGATGGACACTTCTGGAGACTCCAGAGGAACACTCATCCTCTCTATCACCAGACAGCAACTGAACTGACCTTGTGCTTCAATTCAGCAGCCTTTCCTGCATATCTGTACTCTTCTTATCACTGACTGATATCATAACTATGCACAAACTGGTGCACTGCCCTCTTCCGGCAAGGCCAGACTAAGGTCTTTAGGAATACTTCCCCCAGGCTTTTTTTTTTCCCCCTCTCTGGAAAGAGAGGCTTGTTAGACAGACCTTCTGTGCTTAGGAGACCAAGTCTCACTTCCCTCTCACATGATTCCAGGCTCAGGACTCCAGAAGTATCTGAAAGCCTACACTTTCCCCTCAGCTCTCCCTGCTCAGAAGGGATTTCAGCATTCAGACTGAAACTCATCCTAATATTAGATCAGCAATTAACAGGAGGCCTTGAGTGCAGCTTACTGCCCAGCTACCTTCAGAAGTGTGTTAAGCTTAAGCTCCCATTAAGCTGTGGAAAACTGGTAAGGGAGCCTCCCACATAAACTCCCTGAGAGACTTGTCAGTTATAAACTAGGCTTACAGAAACTCTCCATTTCTTCCTCAGGACTTCCATACCTTTTAATGCAATGACTTTACTGGCAGGGTTCATGATAGCACTGTCAGCTGAAATTGGTCTTCGAATTGGATTGCTGGGGTCATTCATGTCAATGATCACCACTTGAGCCTGTTCTCCTACTTTCTCTCTGATGCAGATAAATTTGTCAGACTCCATTGTCAGAGTGCTGAACCCGATGTTTGCTGGGTTGATGCCCAGATTTTGGAGCTGGAAGAGAAAAACACAACAAAAACAACAGCATGAAGTTATTACCTTGGTATAGTTTTTGTCAAAGTCACAAGAGATACTATATTTCACATTTTTTTTGGTGACAAAACAATCATGCTGCCCCAAACTGGCATGGCTTTCCCATTCTTGTCCATCTTCAATTAAGGTCAGTAGTCTTCCTAGAGAAGCCCTGCAACATTCAAGCACTTGGTACCTTGTCTTCAAGGTCTTTTTACAATTCACTGTTTAAAGAACTCAACTTTTGAGCCCTCGTATGGTTTAAGGCATGTTGAACTTGTCTGCTCCTGGTAGCTGTGCTAGAGTTGCAGCATCAGTACTCTCACCACCTTTGCTTCCAGAGTCTTCACTTATTCCTTCAGCTTGGCAGCTGTCATTTATCTGCCAGTCTCCAGAGGAGGAAAAAGAGCAAGGCAAAGACAATTTTCTTCCCCAAGATGCCAAGAAGCTTTTATTTATTAATTTACAGCTCTTTCTATACCCTTTTAACTTCAAGGTAACTGGACAAGACATCAGCCACCCCCTGGGGTGCCACAACACCCATAGTCAAAACATCTTTCTACTGTTTTACAAACAAATGCCAACAAGGTCAGGGCTGGTGAGAACCTTCACTTTCCCAACGGAAGAAAAATTCCTTTGCAGTAGTATTTTAACACCCACAGGCAGCTATCACTATTTCAAGCTTAACATCACACGTGAGGTGTCTGAGCTTTATCTTTATCCTTGTAGAGTTAAAAAAAGCTACCTGTCTAGCATCTCATCCAGCCCTGTCTAGCAGCAAACCTCCACCCAGGAGGCAGAGATGACACAAGATGGACACCATCACAACCAGAAATGGTTCCACAGACATACTTAACTCTAACAGAAGATATTAAACAAAAAACACCTCCTTTTCTGCTGAGCCACAGTCTGCTTCTGTAAACCTTCAAATGGATACCTTTAATTTATGTTTCTAGTACAGAAACAGTTACTGCATTAGGATGGCAGCAGTGAAACAAAGTTTATTGCACTGTTAAGGGTGGAAATGCTGGATGGTTCGTTCACCACACATCTGGACACTCAGCTCATGGGTGGATACACCTCAAACTCAAGATGACTTTCTACCATTAACAGAAATTATCGTTTTTAATACTGCAGATATTTTTCTGTCTGGGAGACAGTTTGAACTTCAAGGCCAAGGTGTCCCAAGAAAGACCAGACCTTCAAAGCCATGTCAGTGTTATTGTATCCGTTTGAATGAAAGCACTGAGCTCTTATCAGCCCTGCAGAGAACACCACGCCTGGGCTCTGCTCCTGATAAGGAGGGTGTTCTACTGCACTGCCCCCTCCCCTGGCAGCACAGGCAGGAACATCCAAGCTACTTGTGATACATGTTAACAGAACAAGCTTCCCAAGAGGCACTTTAAGGGATGAGCTGCATCAGCCAGTGAATGGAGACAGACCTGGGTGCAGTTTAAGGCTGAGCCTCAAGCAAAGCAGCTTTAGCTGACCCAGGCCAAACACCGACACTTCTGCAGCTGAAGGCAGTGATCTGTGTCACTCCCCAGCTCCCTTTACATCCATCCACCTAATAACAAAGCCAGAAGCTTTCAGGTGAAGGGCAAGTGTTCTAGTGTTCTCTTGGGAGAGCAGACATCTTCATGCTCCAAACCCTACCTCCTGGACAGGTCAGAAATCTGTGACTTAGATTTAAGAAGCATCACATTCTTCAGCTATGTGGAGTCACTTAAAAACAATCAGATCTAAGTTCAAATTTCTTTTTCACACCTTCATTTGTGTAGCATTCTCTAGGCCTGGGACCCTGCTATTTGTACATCAGCTAGGCAGGGCTTATATGAAACCCCTTCACAGCCTTGAAGGCAGAGAAGGTTTGGAAGTATTAAGACTTTCATCTGGTAGAGCTGAAGAGACTTACTAAGAGGAAGAGTTTCTTTTTGCTAGGGCTGCAAGCTTAACAAGTGCAAAATCATCAAGAACTCCATTTCCTTGTTCATTTGGTAGAGGAGGGTAGTTGGAGTGCCTGGCAGTAACTCACAGCACTAGACTCAAACACTGTTGACAGAATGAAGGGAAGAGACAAGTCCTAGCAGATGGCAGACCTCTTACAGAGGTCTAGACTTAGCCACTGAATCAAAGTTGCTTAGATATTGCAAGACAGGTTTATCTTAATCATGATCAAACTGCCATCTGCCAGGTGTCATGTCTGAGGTAGGCAGCCCTAGCCAGTAGTGGAGGATGTGGTTCTTTTTAAGCTTAGACCATTTTTAAAGGCAAGATTTTTATTTGAAAAGACTTAAGTTGATTGGCAGCAAGCTCTGAAGAAAGCTTGGAGCAGCTTTCTGATGCACAACCTATTAGTGCTGACATTTCAACTTTTAACCTCAACAGATCCCAGTGGATGAACCCAGTCAGCTCCAAGCACTGAGGCAGGACTTGGCTCTAAATGTGACAATCTGCCTCCAATTACAAAAAAGCATCATCAGCCCAGAGTGGCACTTGCCCAGCTCAGTGGGCAGGGCTAGCAGCAGCTTTCCTCAGCAGCACAGCGCTGAGAGTACAGATCACTCCCTGGACTATAGGTTACCTTCTTCCCTAAACAGGCTAAAGTTCAGGTGAGTGAGGCCAGGGCATTTACAAAGCTAAGCAAAGCAAATAGAGACCAAGATTATGATTAGGAAACATGACAGGAGGCATTTCTTTGGAGGCTTTTACTATGAAAGTTTCTATATATTCCATGAATAAACTCCCGAGTGTGTACTACAATTACAAGAGTTTATGGCAGGTTTTCTACCCCTTCTCCTCTTCCCACCAAAGAAAAAAGACCCAAACAATTAATATTTATTATTTATGCCTACTATCTTCCACTGATTCACACACAAGTTTAAAACACTGTGGAAAAAAAAAGGAATTGTAAGATGCTCTGGTGTTATACTACAAAACCCACTTCCTTGGCTTTCAAGCAGATATGAAAGCAGAACTGGATAGCTGTGCTTGGGCAAGCAAGCTACAGTTGAAGTTGTTTTACACCAGCATTTGTTGGGAAGTTCAGTTATGTCAGTTTCCTGAAAGCATGTTGAGAAGAAACTGCTCTGTGAAGGGAGCTGCTTCATTAGAGTGAAACAGTTTACAAGAGACAGCAGAGATGTCAGCTTGAAGGACTCCTCTAACCCAAGACTGGATACTCCAGTCAATTGCAGGCTGCACTGAACCATCAAATTCTATAATATTTATCTGAGCAGCCTTGAGAAGTGAATCATTCTAACATGGTAAGTAAAAGTGATTATTAAAATTATTTCTACTGGAAGATAATTCAAATACATTCTTGGTAATTTAGAGAAGTTGTCATGTTACATGTATGTTTGACATCAAATGAATGGTAAAACTGCTGACAAGAGGCTGTTTGTTGACCCCTTCCTGGAACAGTGGCTTTCTTGTGACAGTTTGCTTAGCTGTCAAATAATTTCTCCTTGCCTAGGAGGAAGGGCGCGGAACTGCTGAGTCTGCGCTTCACCTCCCGCTCAACAGGATCCCTCTGCTCCCGGGGCCACAGGCAGCTGCTCAGTCTCTGCCCAGACTCCTTATCTGCACAGCCCTAGAAAGCACGTAGCTAGGAAATGCCAGTGAGCAGACATACTCCCAGTTTTCTCAGAGAAGCACGGGTCTGATGTGCAGCGAGTCCCGTGAGCTGGACTGAAGGCCCTGCTGGGTTTGATTGAAGCTATGACACCAGGCTCCCATTCAGCCACTCATTCAGCTCCAGACACGAAAAAGCAGCAAACGTAAGGCACACAGAAGATTTCTGTCCATGCTGATGTGCTGGTAACTGACTGCAGACCTGTCCCATGGTCAGTGTGCCTCGTGCTTAGCAGTACACGCTCGTGACAGGCACGGGAGTTACATTTTCAACAGAGGAGAGACCTCTATAATATTAAAGAGCTCTTCCATTTCTATATCCTCCCTGTTTTCTGCCTCACCCCCAGCAGGCTGAGGTAGGCACCCAGTGTGAGCAGCCACAGGCATGCAGGGTGGCTGTTTCAGTGGCTGCTGAGGCTGGAGGACAGAGCCAACAGCTGCCATTGCTCCTCTCAGAGCCACCAGCAGGCCTAGTAACTTCAGTAGCTGCTGGGAGGGCCACACCAAGAGGAATGGCTTATCAACTGCTTAACTAATTGTTCCTATCCAATTAGTGGATGCACACACACTCTTCAGGTCGCCTAGTTCTTCGAAGCATTCTTTGTTACAGATTTTCCCTGGGTAAGAGTACTCCAGGCTGGCTGGGTTTAGGAATTCAGCTCCCCTGAGAAGCAGGGAGAAAGACCCCACCAAGGCAGCATTGGGCACAGGAGCCCTGTCTGTCATTCCTGGCTTGAAACACCAACAAAAGACTGAAGAGCATTCATCTGAAGCACTTACAGCAGAGATTTAGTGGTTTAGGATATATTTGACTATCTCTCTGCCAGCACAGTACAGGGAAGCATTTTGTTGGCTGTCATTGCTAGAGTGCAGCAGTACATTTGCTTTATTCCACGGTGCCTTGGGCTGAGCAGGTTTATTCAGTCAACTCTGGTACAGCTAATTGGGATTCCCAGACCCATCCAAGGACCATCACACTCAACAGCACAGCCACTATGCAGGTTTGCTCCAACAACAACCCAGAGATACAAGAATGCTTTCCCTAGTTCAAAAAAGAGTATCTGTGTCTCAGCATCAAGCACACAGCATGAACTGACAGTTTCCTGCACTGTCTAGACAAGTCTACAGAAGATTTTTTAAAATATTTTATTTAGCTTCAGAAGAGTATCAATGGCTTTAAGTCACACCAGTACAGTGGTGTGCCTGGTCCCAGTTCAATTTTTATATATTTCAGGACAGCGTGTCTAAATTAAATAGCTCTCACAGCTCATTACCTGCTACCTAGACTTGTTCCTCCTCATCCACCAGGAGCACAACCTTAGCCCACACACACCAACCACACTCTCCTGTTGTGTTTTACTTTCACTCTCAAGTACAAGAGGCACGATCTTAAGGAATCTGTAAAACCTGGACACAAACAGCCAGATTTGCAGTCATTTGCCATACTGAACTGACACACACACCCCACACACCCCCTCCCCAGGCCACGGGGCTGTTTCCTCAGGGCTACTTAAAAAAACCCAACAAACTATAAAGTTTCCATAACATGAATCTGGTACCACGTTTTGATAGCACGGGAATCCTTGAAAACTCCCAAGGTTTTGCTCCTCCCCAGCATGTTGATGTTCTTCTGTGGCAGGCAGACATCTACAGCAGCCCGAGCACAGATAAACACCCCACGGATTTGCCAACAGCAGATTTCAGAGCGAGGTCACGGGGCTCAAGCAAACACCACCTGAAGCCTGACTACACGTTTTGGTTTTAGACCTCAGTAAGCTATCTGCTTGCTGCATCTTACCTGCCCAAACTAGACCTCCTCACTTGCCCAAACGAGATCTTGAGGTCAAGCTGCACTGCACCGTGTACCCAAGGGACAAGGCATTCAGCAGCACAACAGTGCAGGGGCTTTGGCTCCTCACTCCCAGATCACCCAGCAAGAGATGCCAGGGTGCCCTGACCAGTGCAATAGGGTGCAACTGGCTGGAAGCTGAAGATCAGGAAAAGCTTCATATAGACAGTTACTTGCCCATTTTCTACCCTGCAGTGGAGGATCCAGAGAGAACTAGTATCACACCACGTGCACTGCTGACTGACAGCCTGATAAGATTAATTACAAACAACTTTCAATAATAGTCCTACAAGGACCTTCTCATTCACATCCATCAGCTGCCTTTTCATGAATAAGGCTTCAGTTGGGTACCTCCTTTTCTTGCTAAGCATCAGCTCCAAGCTTGCAAGTGTTGCACAACACCTGTGTGACAAGTTTCCTGGACAATTTAGGTCAGGCACAGTTCAAGTTGTATTGTTGAGTCCACAAGGACCTCCCAGGAACAGCCTGGAACAGGCTGAAGCAGTTCTGTGTAACAAGTGTAGCAATACCACCAATGCTGCCACTCTAAATTTACTCCAACAGCAAGTCAGAAGTTGCACCATGAAAAAAGCACAGCTGAGAACTGAAGTTCCTCTGAATTTTTTTCAATGAAATGAAAGAAGGAAGTTCATCAGGTACAAGCAACTGTAGTGTCAGGGGCAAAACCCCCCTGTGCAGGCTCAGGTGGCTGGGCACCCAGGCTCACAAGAGACCAGCTCATATATGCAGCTGTAAAATACACTGGTTAAGCCCAGTGCTCCACATTAAACAAGAACAGGGACAAAAAAACCCAAACAGAAATATTGAAATATACAAATAATTCAGTCAGAACAGTCACATTCCACAGGAGTGCTGCCCCAGAACCTCTCAGCACTTCAGAGTGCAGCTGATGAGTTTCATTATGTAATAGCACTCGTGTCATTAGAGACCTGCTAGTGGGTCACATGCAAGGTTTGTATCTTAAATAATGTATCATAGGTGCATTTCTACAATACTTTATTAAGAGCCAGGCTACCCAGAGGGATGATTTTCACTGGAGTCTACAGACCCTTCTCAAAACCCAGTTCTGGGCCATGCCCAGGAGAGAACACTTACTCAGAGCTGAAGCACGGGCCAACTCAAAATTCTCCTGTCAACTCTGCTTGCTAAAAACCAATCCAGTGCCACGCCTAAGCTATTAATTCTGTCCTGCTTTTAAACTGACATTTAAATAAAATTATCTAGTGCTCAACAGTTAACTAGCCAAATAAAAACCAATCAAGGCAACATTTTTTTTTTTTAATCTAAAAACCAATGCTATGAAGAGCAGCAAATTACACAGAAAAAATAAGTGGGTTTGCAACTGTTCTTTTAACGAGGTGGCTAGAAATTAAATTCTTTCCACTTTGGGCTAGGAAAAAAATCACTACAAATCATGCAAATCCATCTCCATGCCAGTGGCAGCAGAGTCCCAGTGCACCAAGCACAGATCACATGGCGACACCCCAGCAAAGCCAGGCTACAGACAGCTTACTAGAAGCCAGGAGACCACACAAGTCCTCCTCAAAAAAAACCAAACCATACTCTCCTCGGCCACAAACCCAAGCTGACACCCCTCCAGAGAAGCACGGCTCGTAGCACGTCACCCTGCAGACTTGTGAGAGAGGAAGTGCTCGTTGCACAACCCTGACACCGCTTCCAGACCCCTCCCTGTGCTCCAGCTTCGGGGACTTCAGAGGTGCAGGCTCCTCTGAGAGGGTGACCTCCCATTCCTGCCGTGGGGAGATTTTACCATTTGGTACTGGCGCCTTTAGAAGGCCACCTGAAAGAAGCTAAAGGCCGGCGCTTGGAAATCATCTACTAGAACGCAGTTCTCGTTTAATGATCCCCAAACGTGAATTTGGGAGAGGGCAGGAGCCAGCAGGCAGAGGGCAGGCCTGGCGCTCCTGTGCCTGCACTGCAGGGAAGCCCGCAGTACCTTGCACTGCAACCGACGGGGTTTCTCCACAAAAGATGACAAGTCAGAACAGCTACGAAATGATTTAATGTGCCTTGACGATCATAAGGAGCGATAACCTCATTAAGAAAGAATAAATCAAGCAATACGCGGAGACAACTTGGCCTCCTCGTTATTCTGCCCCGCACCCCTTGCGGGTGCCGCGCTGAAGCGGGATTTCCCCCGAGCGCTGCCCCGGAGCAGACCGGGCTCTCCCCTCGGCAGCGGCGAGAAACCCTCCGCACTCTCCCCTCCCACCGCCCAGCAGGTGCCAGAGCGTGGGCTCGGCGCCAGCCTCGCCTACACCACCGGCACCGAACGCTCCACCACCCAAAACCGGGAAGGCGAGGTGGGGACCGGGCAACGGCAGGAGCTGGATGCCCGCACCTCGGCTCCTCGCCGCCTCCCCAGCGCACGGAAGAGTCCCGCGGAGCCCCAGCCCTTCCCCTTGCGGCCGGGCCCGCACGGAGGCAGCAGCGGGCGCGCTGGAAGGTGCCCTTCGGGACGGCGCGGCGGGCGGCCCGCGGAGAGGAGGCGCTGCCCGAGCCATAGACACCGGCAAGGCCCGCCGGAGGGCGGCCACCCCGCCACCGGAGAAGCCCGCGCCGCCCAACGGCCCTCAGGGAGGGGCCGCGCGCACAGTCACAACCCTTCGCCCGGGCGCCGTCCTCGGGCGGCTCTTCCGAATAAGGGAGCGGCCGGCCCGCCCGCCCCAGCAAACGCTCCCTCCGCCCGGCCTCCTGCGGCCCCTCGGATCTACCTGGAGATGCTCCTGGAAGCGAATCGGCAGGATCTGGGCCATGGCGGCGGCAGCGGGTTGGGGCTCCAGTCCGAGGCCGGACCGGAGTCACACCTCAGCGGAGTCCGGGCGGCGCGGGGAAGCGGGACCGCAATGGCGGAACGGGCCAGCGAGCGGGGAAGAGCCGCGGCGATCCGGAAGCTGCCCCCGCCGGCGGAAGGATACCGCCGCGGAAGGAAGAGGCCTGTCCTCACCTGCCGGGACCGGCCTTAACTGCGCCGGCCGGGCGGAAGGATCCCGGCGAGCGGCGTGACTCACCCGCCGCGGGACCAATGGGAAGGGCGGTAGAATCCGCCACCGGAAGGGACTATTTCGGGACTGATCACCCCTCCCTCCTCGGCCTTTTTTTTTTGCCACATCATGCGACCGAGGTGCGGCTGCGTCACTTCCGTTCCGCGCTCGTCGCCCCGGTGGGTCACGTGCAGGGGGCAGCGCGGCCGGGCAAGGTGACTCCCGCCCGACGGGGCGGTTGCCATGGAGACGGGCGGGGCGGCCGGTGTAGGCCCGGCCCCGACGTCTCCTCTGGGCGGCACGAAGCCCCAGAAAGGGATGGGATCGATTCCTCCCGCCCTGAGGCCGGCAACTCCCGGGGCCGCCGATGAGGACCCCTGCCCGTTCCCCACTCGGTGCCCTGAGGCTCTGACCGCCTCTTTTCCCTCCCTTGCAGACCGGCAAGGTGGCTGTTCTACTGCAGCGCCCTCAGCAAACAGGGGAGGGGGTTTGCCTGAATAAAAGCTTAAGTAGTGAAGCCAGACCGACCTTCTCCTTTCACCAAAATCATGGGATATAACCGAACAGCACCTCGGGCTGCAGCAGCCCCCTGAAACTCCAGGGAGGGACTGGAGGACTGTCCCTGTGTAACACTGTTAATAAGTACAGTAACATAATGAAACTTCACATCTTCTTCTATGTTTATTAACCTAATGTAACTCCAGCCCGTAGAAACAGGTAAAAAATGAACTCTCTACTTGCTGACTGCAGCAATCCCAAGCCCTGTAGCAAGAGGCCAGGGCTGGTGTAATGCACAGACCCCTCAGGACTCACCCCCCTTCTTCTTCCAGCTTTCCTTATTTTGCAGTCTCATAGTTATTTCCTCAGACTACTTTGTCTTAAATTTGAAATTTAAATCCCTTCGAGCAGCCCTGAAACACAGGAGAGAAAAAAAAAACAAAACAAAAACCACCTCCTTTCTTACTAAGAAAACTTAAAAAAAAAAAAAAGGGGAAAAACCAGCATTAGAAGGTCAAGAGTCTCACAGCCCCAGGCCAGAGGGGGTGTTCAGCTACTGCAGTCAGACCTGGCGTGTGGTGCAGATGTCAACTGACATGCAAGGGGCTGCAACACCGCAGATAACAATATACAAACAGCAAGCATATCTGGAGGTTTTTGCAAAATCCAGGCTATAAATTTAGCCAAGGAAACATGTGGCTTCTTAAAAGCAGAGTCTGAGCACCAGCACGAGAGAACAAAACCCTTTTCCATCTGCACACAGGGTACCGGGCTCTCCCAGGAGGAATCTCCCTACAGAGATTGATCCCAACCAGTAACTGCTGGATTCAACTCTCCCTTGGGAACTGGACAAGCCTTCATCCCACTGCCCTTTTTGAAGGGGAAGGGGCAGGCAACAGCAACACCCCCCAGCTGGCACCTCTGCCTCTGGAACCATCACCAGCCTTGGGGTGGGTGGTTGAGCCTCTCCCAGCCCAGCCAGGCCATGGCCTCAGGAGGCGGGAACAGCTCAGCTTTCCTCCCTGCCTGGGGCACACACACACCAGCCTTGGCTTTTGCCTTTGGATAGGTACAAACACAAAGAAGGACCTTTATCACATCTAGTTCCTTCTATAATATTATCCTCTCCTGCCCTGCAAGAGAAGCCAAATGTTGTTGAAAGCTTATAGCCAGTGAGGGGAACACAACACTTCACACCCAGCACTGAGGCCTCTTTACACTGTCATTGTAACTGTGCTACCTCACAGGCACCTGAGGGTAACCCAGATACTACATTCTTCCAGATTCTTGAACATTGTCTTCTATAAAATGTTATTGGAATTGAAAAACAGCAAGAGTCAAGATTCACATTGGAGCACTGGGACATTTTAGGATTAATGCAGTGGCAGTAGGGAATGATCTCTTTATTGAAAAACAAACTTTATGATAACAAAGCATCACAGCTCTTTGCTTTGTTATATATTTAAGTAAAAAAGCTATCTCACTGTGTATTTTCTACACATTTGAAACTCTCATTCTTCAGACTGAAATCCCTGTTTTAAAAGTTACAGACACCAAACTCAGCCAGCCAGCCCCTAGGCAGCAGGGCTGCTGACAGACAGCAGGATGGAATCTGGCCCAGTCCTGGACTGACTGCTGGGATGGGGTTTTTTGCCAAATGGAAAACACACAGTGCTAAGTCATCCCTGACAAAAATTATGCCTTGTTAGCAAGAATGTGAAAACATTTGCAGGATACTTTGCATACAAAGACACCTTCACCCAGAAACATCACTGTACATGGTACACAACACAGAGTAGGAACAACAGTGTCTGCGTCTGAAAATGCAGGTGGCAAAATGTTCTTTAGAATTGAGATCCTGGTGCTTGTGCTTAGTTGCCAGCTGGGATTAAACCACCACATGGTTCCAGCATGAAAGGAGCACTTCCTACAAATTTTCTTGAGTAGTGCATGAGGACTGTAAAGTCACGACCATACAGAGTAAAATGGATAAAAAGTGACTGTTTCACTCCTTTAAAAACAAAAACCTTTAAGAAAGTTTTATTAACAATGGCAGAGACCATTGAGACCTTTCTAAGTCACTGAGTGCCACAGAATTGGCACCACAGTAAGTATTGCATCTTCATCCACTTTTGAGGCCAGTGACATGTAGCAACAAAATCCAGCTTGGCAGCTTTTCCCTGCTAGATGCAGCAAAGGAAGATTGCATCTGCATGCTCTGGCACTCAAACTTACCACAAAGCAGAAGTTTTCCTTCACTCCCATTACTCGTTTTGCATTATGCAAACATAACTGCACCAAGCTGCCTTATAGCAGCTGTGAATATCACTCCATTTCTTTCACTGGGCCACTTAAACCCTGTGCTCTTTGCTGCTTTCTCTCAAGGTAGCGAGCTCGGGCATCCAGTATTGATTTGTCATCGTTCCTTTTCTCCATTTTCTTTGCAGAGTTGTCTGGGACTCCTTCTAGGGGGAGAAAAGAGAGAAATACACTCTATGAGTCAAAAAAATCCCACAGCATTACAATTCCTCCTACTCATAAAATACCCCAAACCCCCCAAAAGAATCTCAAAGGTTTTGGTTGATTTTTTTTTTCTTTCCAAGTCCCAGTCATTATTTGAATGACTTCCAGGAAGGACAGACTGTACCACAGGGGGGGGGGAATCATGCCTTAACTGTCATGTCAACACTTGCAGCTGGGCTCATCTCATCCCCAAATGCCTATCTTGTTTTTTATTCTGATAACTGTGCATCTTTTGTTATGTGTGCCCATTTCTTTTCTAAATTACACATCTCAGACTCAGGTTTAGGCAGGGGAGGGACAGCACTAGGAACAGAAAACAAAAGGCTTTGAATAAACTATAAATTTCTGTAGGTAGGAGGAAGACAGAACACAGAGATAAAGGAGTGGGAAAAGTCAATACTTGAGATCAGATACCCTTAGAAATGCACATTCTCCCACAAAGCTGAGACCTTGGGAGGGCTTCTCCCACAAGAAAAGAAAAACAGGAAATATTTTCAGTTTAAAGCAAATTTCTAATCAAATCCAATTCAGGTTTTTATAATTTAAAATGGCTGTTTTATACAACAATGCAGGACAGAAAGAGATGCTGGGCTGAGCACAAGAGTCTTTATCCTTTCTATTGTTAAGGAAAAGGAAGAGCATCTATATTGCCCAGGTCTGTACCATATATTAAATCAATGTTTTGGAAGGGTCAGCTCAGGAGTAGAGAGGCCCTTGAATACTTGGCTGCTTTATGAAACCTGCTGACAGAAGAATTCAAAGAATGTCAAGCAGCCTGAACAGTTACCAGGGACCACTATTAATTAAAGCTAATTAAATATATGGCATTAAATTCATTTTCAGAACGAGATATTCACCAAACTGTGATCAGTTTTCCTCTGTGTTTTTTGTTTGGTGGCCTTTTTGGGTTGTTTTGGTTGGGTCTTTTTACCTCCTCTTCCCTCACAGCCCTTAGGAGTTCTCAGGACAGTATTACTTTTATGGTATCTGGCCATAGATACCCACATTGAAATGGCTGGACTCAAAATGCTTTTATTTAAGTCTGTGTTCAAGATGTGCTCCTGTCAGCTGCAGTAAACCAAAAGAAGCGTGGAGCATGGTAAGAACAGTGAGCAAACACCACCACACACTGCAGTGGCAGGAAGATAAGGATTGCAGATCTGTAGCAAGACAACAGCTACACCTGTCAAACAGGTGAAACACACCCAGATGAACACCTACTGGGAGTGAATGGTGGGCTGCTGGCCTTGATCTTGACAAAATGAACCAAAAGTGTAAACGATTTTGAGGAAGATCTGCAAGAA